>VHZZ01002437.1:88399-109132 GCA_009801015.1 Silene noctiflora
TTTGCTTTCATTTCTTTGCCTTTAGTTGTAGTTTTCATCAATCTCTTTCCCTTGTGCGAACTAAACTAGACCACTAACAACCAATCTTAGAATCCAACATCCGTCCTTTGGGTTCGACCCTTGCATGCGACACGACTACTCGTACGCTTGCGAGGTTATAAATTAAAATCTCTAAACACCAACCCTCTTTGGTTAAGCTAAGACGACACTCACAATACTAACAAGTACTCTCTCCTATCCTCTATTTTTTTTTCCCTTTCTTTTTGCACAAAAAATAAGGAAATGAATTCAGACCACATAAATCACTCTACCCCACCCGCAAATGAATTTTGACCATACAAATCTTCCAGAAAAGGAAATAGAGAAGAAAATATGAATAATCCGTTTTAGGAAATATGGAACAAAATAGAGGATAAGAGGGAATACTCTATAACAATTGATTTAAATAAGATTAAAAAAAAAGACGGTTATGAAAAATCTTAGCTTAAGATGGTTTTTAGCAAAATCTACCCAAGAATTAATGACACAAAAGGGGAATATACCCAAGAATGGAAAAGAATGAACGGAGGAAGGAAGAAGGAGGCAGAAGACAAGTGAGTAGTATCTGTAAGGGAGAGTGGGACCGAAGGCAGCAATCGCCATGCAATCTGTGCAGCACACGTTTCAATAAATCTTCATAATCTTCTTAATACAAACCTTTCATCAGTATCACTCACTCACTTATTACGCACTCTTTTATCACTCTATTTCCTTTTTTTCTTCTTTCCTTTTCTCTCTTAAATTAAATAAATATCTCCATCATCAACATTTTCTGCAGAAACCCTTGTGAAATAACAATGGTGTATACAATATCAGGAATTAGATTACCTTCTTCTCTTCCATCTGTTCATAAGCTTTCTGGCTCTACCTTTCATGGCAGTAACAGCAGCAGCAGCAGAAGTTCTTCTCTTCCTTTCTTTCTTAAAAACACTGGAAACAACACTAGTATAACCCCTGTTTCTTCTACCCTTATTGGTTTTTTGTTTGTTTGTTTGTTTGTTTGTTTGTTTGTTTGATCTTTGGTCTTCATTTTGTGGATAATGGGTAGTGCTTGATGTATGTTATAATAATCATATGATTTGTGAAAAGTTGTGATTTTTATGCTCATGCTGATGAACTGGTGGGTGTTAATTAGTGTTTGCTTGATTGCTGATTAGAAACTAGTGTAATACTTTGTCAAAATTTTGAACTCATGTCAATTTTTTTGATTTTGGGAAAATAAAGGGAGTTTGAGAGAAAATGTGATAGCGACTTTTTTCGCCGCTCGTGCGCCAAGGTCGTGATATTCATGTTATTGTTGTGGGCTCAAGTTTTATGATATGCATTCGTAAATTATGGCAGGAGAGTTTGGGGAGAAATGACTGATGTCTTGATGATCTTAACAACCTAAAAATTCTTCTCTGTCTAAGTGTTAGGTTGATTTCTAGTGCTACAATGTAGGCTAAGATCATTAAAAAACCGGCTTGGGAAAGCTGATCTGATTTACACCCACATTCCTATCACCCAACAATCGATAATATGACAAAATCACAACAACCAAAACTGACCAAATCTGACCCCATTGAGGATTCTCCTTTGATAAAACAGCTACACAGCGGAATAGGAACTATTGAAAGCATGGCGTCTGTTTGTTTTTGATTGTTCATGACATGAGAACCGGGGTTGTGTGTTCTTTTCAGATTGATGGCTGGGTATTAATTTTCTTGCACTAACTGAATTTGTGCTGTAGAGGTGGCAAAAATTATTGATTTTGCTAATACCTACTGAACAAATGAACGATGCAGCATAAAGAAAACAGAAATTCTCAAACTAGACAGTCTCGCACAGTATTATTTTTTGTGAGGCTCATCCATTTACGCACTAATGATCTATTGATAAATTTAATACAACCCTTGATTGCACGTCTCACAATTTTTAGACATGAGACATCCTCACAGGAGACTAATTGTAAAGAAAATGGCTGGCTAAACAAATTGCGGTTGTGGGAATGCTGTAGTCAAAATATATACGTGGTACTTGAAGGCAAATTTGAGCTGCTTAAGACACTTATATAATCTGCTCATCGTTGTTTTGGATGGCTGATCTTCCGGGCTGCTGGGTACTAAGACCATTGAGTTTGTATGATAATGACTGTACATTTTTTTTTATGTCTTGTACCTCCACCTAAAGTGACTTTCTGCAAATTTGTCAGCCTTGAGGCCTAAACTTGCCAATAAACACTTTTCCTATGAACTGGTCGACATGTAGCGACTACTTGAGTGCACTTTTAGTGGGATAGAGTTAGTTATTAAAGCTATATAATCCTGCTTGGGAATTTTTGATATATACTTGAATCGTCATTATTGATCTGCCATATGTCCTTGCATACTTTGTCTAGTTAGTTGAGACTGTTGCTTCTCTACTATACTCTAGTTACAAGTATTTGTTAGTGTTTCTTATTAAGTTTTAATCATTGGCCTCTTTTTAGGTAAGATGTTTGCTAAAAAGCCATCATATGATTCTGATTCTCCATCAGTAACACTGATAGAATCTCAAAAAGTTCTTGTTCCTGGCGTTGAGAGTGAAGGTCCCTTATTAGATGACAGTGTGGAGTCTGATCCAGTTGTTAACAATCCTGAGGTAGGGACTTTCCCATCTCTACTCCTAGCTATTTTACGGCTTCAGGACCATTGTTTCAAATGTTTTGAGGAATGGTCATAGCTGTAATTTTGTGGTGCATGGTTTTTTTGGTCTTTAATAGAACCGAGTGTTGTTCCTTTTGATGCCTTTGGGCTTACCCTTATCATTTTGTTTCACCGGTGTGCTCTTCATAGGATGTTCATAATCTAGATGTACAAACAATGAAAGTTGACCAGATGAGCGAGGTTGAAGAGAAACATATAAAAGCTACAACTGTGATTGAGGAGGAACACGAGTCAGAAGTTGGAGCTTCTATTTTTCAAGATGCCGCAGTGCAAAATTTTGCGGCCAAAAGTGAAATTCCCCCACCTGGCGACGGGCAGAGAATATATGAAATTGATCCACTTTTGAAAAATCACCGCAGTCATCTTGATTACCGGTGAGTTCATTTGTGCTATTCTTTTTTTTACAGAGTATCAACTTACTTATCACTTGAGACTCTTAGAGAAAATAATGTTATGTTATATAGCTTTGTGCTTAGTGTTAGTTGAGAAAAATAGGGTTATTTTTGCCTCTACTACTATTTTGAGCTGATCACAATTGTTGTGTTTCCATCTCTTTAGATGATCAGGCAGAATATGATAGTCTATTGGTCTCATATACGCTTTATTAAACCAGGATCCTGTATGCTTCTTTGATTTGCAATGGAACATATTTCTTTTGGTGCTTAAGTGCTCTCTGCATTCCTTACTACCTGCATAACATAAATTTTTAACCCTGTAAAAAAAAAGAAAAGACAGATAACTTGTCGTTTACTTCTGCTACTTTCATGTCTCTCTTTTGTATGCAACAACAGCTGACTGCAACGTAAACAATCCATCAACTTTGATACATTTTCTGATGGCTTTGTAATTAAGTGTGTTCTGGCAAAAAAAAATATAAATCTTAAACTTATGTTTTAATAGCAATTCTCTGCAGTTACTCACAGTACAAGAGATTGCGTGAAGAGATCAACAAATATGAAGGTAGCTTGGAGGCCTTTTCTCGTGGATATGAAAAGATGGGTTTCAGTCGCAGGTACAGAGTTCCATTGATCCGCTTGAACGTATGTGATCAACATGGCTTCTAAAGCTGAAAAACAGTTTAGTAGACAATATGATGAGTCGCTGAAAATTAAGAAAACAACAACCTGACTAGTTGAGAACCTACTTCCATTTAAAAGACTCTGGGTATCGGGCATATGTAACATGATTTTAGACTGTTACCCTTGGTCAACCATCATAATATCTCGTGTTTGGTCTAAATTAAGTAAATAATAGACATATTTAACATGATTTTGGATATTTGTTGGAATACTGTAAATTTCTTTAGTTTTATCTGATTGTCCGCCACCCTTCATCCCCTAATGTGAGTTTCAGATTGTCCAAGATTTTAAAATGTTTAGAGTTCCAAGTTATCGGTCTACCGAATCTATGTTATTTCGATACTTCACTTTGGCAGCATGTCACTCGTCTGTCAGAATGACATGATATACCAGTTATTTAGTTATTTTTGGACCTTAAACTAGAAAATTTTCACAAGATAACCGCGTAGTTGTGTACTACAATCTGACAGAATTGCGTATCCGACACTTGCTGCCGAATCGAAGTGGCATTGCGCTGGTTACTGATTGGAAAGAAAAAACTAAAAAAAAAAAGACTTATTGGACTCATACTGTTAAATTAATAAAAGCCCTTAATTGTTTCTAAATGATTTAGTTTGAAAATTATCTGAAATCTCATTTTGATTTAATAGCAAGTTTATTGATCATCCAACAGTAACGATTTTTCCCTTGTGAAATGAGAAGAGGTTGGGTGGGGACTGAAACACTGATAGTATCACACTATCACACACATATATTTTTTTTTATTTGTCAATGGATTGTGAATTGTGACTATTGTTATTAAAATTATCTGAATTGACTGTTAAGTGAACTGTTCCAAAGATTTATCAAATGAGGAGATAGATGAAGATCTTGGAATTGGTGATCAAGTGACTAAAATGCAGGATTATGAACTTCTCAACATAATCTAACTTGCGTTGTATAACCTGTCTTGATTGTTAAATGAGTGTTCCAGAATCCAGACTATTTTCAGTGGCATTTGAGCATATACATGCCTTTATTGTTGATTTCTCTCTGTTCATACTGCAGGTCTGACAAATGTCAGGCACTCTATCACAAAGCTGAGATTCCCAATTGGTTACCAATTTCTAATTTTCTCTCTCACTAATAATTATGCAGTGAGGCAGGGATAACATACAGAGAATGGGCACCGGGAGCTAAGGTTTGTTCTGCCTTACCGTGTTTCATTCATGAATACTCTGTAGATCCACCTTGAGAGTTCAAAGCGACAACATTTAGTAATGGCAAAGAAGTTCAGATATAAAATTTGCATCCAAAATGTAAAGCTCAGGAAAAATAACTTATTTTTTTGTTTTATCTTCTGATTGTGAATTTGGGAGGGAGATGCTCCTATTCGTGTTTAATGGCAATGTACAGTATAAAATTTGTAAAACAACTTTTCAAGGTGGTGCAGAGCTCAAATCAGGTAGTGGGGATACTTATGTACGATTTAAAACTAGTAAATACTAGCAATAAGAATGGTCATACACATAGATACCTTAATAACTACCTCAGAACCGAATGGCAGCTTCTCTTGTCATTCTTTGTTGTTGCTTCTTAGTTTAATTAAAGTCTTTACTTATCTGTTACTTTACCGCTCTTTGTGAGGTTAACATACTCTGATGCGTTTTTGTCTCAGTCGGCATCATTAATTGGAGATTTCAACAACTGGAACCCTAATGCCGATGTTATGACTCGGGTATGCTATTTATCATCTATTGAGTGTCCCTTACATAATTCATACGATAGTACATGCTTTTGAGATGTTGTAGGCTTGAAGGCCCTTAACGAATTCCCTCTCATGACATCCATTAATTTGTGTAATATTCTTTTGATAATAAATACCCGTTCCTCTTCCATGAGAAATCCACCACACTTCTTTCTTATTTCCCTTGTTCCCTTATATTTTGTCATGTATAGCAATTATTTATCATGACAATTTTGAACTCGGTTTCGTGCAATTTCTTTTAGGATTGGCCGAGGTAATTGTAATCCCTCACTGCATTTTGTGCTGTTCTCAACCATTTATACTCAATTTAGCATTATGTTTATTTGAAACTTACAGCATTGCTTGTTTCTATACAGAATGACTTTGGTATCTGGGAAATCTTCTTGCCTAATAATGCTGATGGTTCACCAGCTATTCCTCATGGTTCCCGTGTAAAGGTAAAAATCGAAATTTGAAGTTTTAACTCTTTGACAATGAACATCCTGAGGAATAAAATTGTTCTCCATTCTGGTAACTTCTATCTAGTTTACTCGACGATAATATCTTTTACTCTCTCTCTCTCTCTCTCTGTTCACACAATCCCCCTTTCTCAAACATTTTTGTCCCAGTATCATGTATTAAATATAGGCCGTGATGCCACATAGCAACCGTGTTGTAAAGGTTTTCCGAGGTTACCACATTTGAACAAATAACAATATGCCCAGGGTTTGCTAGAGCGTAGACATCACATTTACGAAGGCCATAAGCATACCTTATGCATTCACACCAATCTTTAACTTCAGTACTTCACAGTGGTTGCTTCTTACTTCTTGCTGACAATAATGTGAATCGCTTTGCTTGGTGTGTTTAAATACTAAAGATTCCTGTTGGTTAAATGCTCAAAAAGCCAAGTCTATTGCTTTTTCTTTTAATAATCAATTTACTTCTAGCAATTAATTTCTATAGTTCACATTAACTTTAACTTTTTACTATGGTGGTTGGCCTTGATTGCATGCGGATCTTTTTCACTCGTCTTTCATCGTGTTCGCTTTAGAATTGCTTCTCTCGTGTTTTTTTTTTTTTTTTTTTTAACTGTTTTATCAACATATTTTTTGCGGGTTATTCATGTATTGGTGGGGTTAAACTTGTAAAGTTATATGTCTCATGAGTTAATATGAGCATGTTTTTAAGTAAACATTGATACATATTTTCATCCTTAGATTCGTATGGACACACCTTCCGGGATCAAAGACTCTATTCCAGCTTGGATCAAATTTTCTGTTCAGGCGCCTGGTGAAATCCCGTATAACGGGATATATTATGATCCACCCGATGAGGTATGAATATAACGTGCTATTTAGTTCAAGTAGCCTCTACGTTGATATCTCTATCCTAGGTAACCATCTGTTCCCATTTTCATTCCTCATTTGGGTGTTATAATTCCATGGTTGGACACTATACAGGAAAAGTATGTTTTCAAACATCCTAAGCCAAAGAAGCCAAAATCACTAAGGATTTACGAGTCACACGTTGGCATGAGTAGTATGGTGCGCTTTCTTCTATCCCTCAATACAGCTAAATGACTTACTACACATAATGTTTGCACAGCTTTCAATGTTACATCAATACTTGACTTGCACGATGCTGTTGACGGTGCTTATATGGTATGAACTATGATGATGTGATGCTTCTTTCCCCGCATAATGTGTTTTTTTGGCTGACTATAGGATGATTAACACCCCCGGATATCGCTTGTAGTTAATAATGGAATAGTTTCAAAGGTTGTCAGATCTTGTGCCTTGGGATTATTCAGTCATGGTTGGCTAGATAGATGTTCGAATGTGAAAATTGTAGAAGAATATTCAACAAACTGTTTAGCCATCAATTGATTAAGATTAAAGGATCTGGGGGGGAGACTAGCTTTCACAGTTTCACCTTGCTGTCCCAAATTTTTCATGGTTGGAGTTAAGGGTAGAATTAGGGATGTCAATCTTTTTTATTCCTTTTACATATCTTAACAAAATTCCCAGTAACAACTACACTTTCTCGTAAATAAATTTTTGCTTGCTTTCGCTGCTATAGGCCGTACTCATTGACTGTGTTAGCGGTAATACTGTTTGACGGTTCAGGAACCGGACTTCCCTGAGGACCCTGAGTGGACATATTTTTTCAAAGATTTTCATTCTTTTTACTAGCCATGGGCTGGATCCCCCCATGCTTTTTAGTAAAAGAAACTGGACAAGTTCTAAGTGTAAACGTCTCCTAAAAGAAACTGGACAAGTTCTTAGTGTAAACGTCTCCTTTGGACATGCTGACCTTGTTCCTGCTGATGAGGCACTTGTGTGGAATCATCTGTCATTCCCATTCACTTTCTTGAAGCACCTAGCTGGCAAATCTCCCACTCTCCTTGATAAGAAATTTCTTTGTATGTCTGAGTATGATCTCTTTAGGCTTGTTCCACTCTAGCTTAATCTTATTGGGATTTTTGTTCATTCATACTGTCCCTTGTTCAGGTGTTTTGCTTGTATTTTGGGCAATGGGTTCAAGTTTGCGGTGATCTGACGTTGAGATATTAGTCTTCGTGATATTCTTGTCCTTGTCCTCCCACATCATTTCATGCCACTATGTCTTCGTGATATTCTTGTTTTTGCTAACTTAGAATCTGTTTGATTCCTCATTTCAGCATTTTATTATTTATATTAATGTCAGATTTAAATGTGTAGTGTTTGGCATTTTCTTAATTTCAGAAAATTTGTATGGTGTTAAGATGCCTTTGCTTTGATGTTCAGGAACCGATGATTAATACTTACGCTAATTTTAGAGATGATGTGCTTCCGCGAATAAAAAAACTTGGCTACAATGCTGTTCAGATAATGGCTATCCAAGAGCACTCTTATTACGCCAGCTTTGGGTAAAATTCTAATTCTTCTCTGGCTACTTGGTGTACCTTGTTACTTGTATTGTGCCCTGTTGCTGAAACATCATACTTTGTGCCAAAGGTATCATGTGACAAACTTCTTTGCACCGAGCAGCCGATTTGGTACTCCAGAAGACCTCAAATCATTGATAGATAGAGCTCATGAGCTGGGTTTGGTTGTCCTTATGGATATAGTGCACAGGTAAAGTTGAATTTGAGCGCTAGTTTGTGAGTGCAATAAGCATTTGCTATCCGTGTTCTAAATTCATTCTGTTTCGATCGTTTTTGTTAGTCAATTTTTGTTGGTGTGTTAGCAATGGTCTATTTTCTACTCCCTCCTATTCTATATTTTCTTCCCTATTTCCTTATTCGGTTATTCGGGTTTTCTTCCCTATTTCCTTTTTTGGGATGATTTGTGTGGCTCAAATTCAATGGTATGTGGGGTAGTGTGTTTTATGTGGTCCAAATCCATTCTCTTATTTCTTGTGCAAAAAGGAAAGGGGAAGAAAATATAGAATAGGGGGGAGTATTATTTTTAGTTAGTCACAGACAGACTTTGAGAACAATCTGTATTGATTAATATCCTCAGAAGGTTCGTTTGGAGTTATGCTTATTGTAATAATTACTGGTTTAAACTCTAACTATTATTTTTGCATCGAGTGTGCTTATGAGCATAATATGTTTCCAATGATGTATTGTTGACCTTATCGGTTCACTGATATTTGATCATATGCAGCCACTCATCAAGTAATACTCTTGATGGGCTGAACATGTTTGATGGAACTGATAGCCACTACTTCCACTCTGGCACACGTGGTTATCATTGGATGTGGGATTCTCGTCTTTTTAACTATGGAAATTGGGAAGTACGTATGATTATATACTGTGAAGGAACACACTTCATTTTATTTCATGTCTGGTATTTGTATACTAAGTTGCTACTCATATAGGTGCTCAGGTACCTTCTCTCTAATGCAAGATGGTGGCTTGAAGAATATAAATTTGATGGCTTTCGATTTGATGGTGTAACTTCAATGATGTACACACATCATGGACTGCAGGTACACTTATGCTTATTTGTTCATCGCTCCATGGTCTTAAATTTCCAATATGGCTCTTTCGTTTACTTGTTTTTCTATAAGGTACAATTTCTCCAGCTTCATGCTCATTTGAAAATTAACTTCAAATATCCAGAACTACATCTGGAACCAGTAAAACGTTCAGTTATGTAGTTGGATAATCACTCGTACAATGTAAAAGTAAAGAAAATTGAAAAATGAAGTGTAAAAGTAAAGAAAATTGAAAAATGAAGTGAGGTTCTGGAAGAACAAGTAGAGAATTGAAACTGAATGCATTTTTTTTATGGAATAGCAATTCTTCAACTTCAACCCTACTAAACACTATGACATATTACATAATTAGAGGCATTCATTTAAGCTCGCTGTATTGAATCTTGGTTTCATTCTTGATTATGGATTCGGTCATCGCTTGCATGTCTTAGCAAATTTCAATTGAAAAGCTTTGCATTAATAGGCCACAGGTTCCTAAATTACATGCGACCCAGCTCGTACCTTTACTTCATCTATTTCAGCTTTTAGTGTTATTTTTTTTTCTTTCCTTCATGTTCTTCTATCTAGTGAAGCTATTCTTGAAGTAATGCTTAGTCAGACAAAGCAAGGTTAAGTTATGGATTACCTTGCATTGGCCAATAACCTGTAAATTGTTCTTGTGAACAAGAGTGATTGAGACTAGCCTCACTCAATGCTATTGACAGGTAAAATGACAAATGTCTGCAATTCAGCATACTGTTGTTACTCTTTAGGTTTACTTTTTAGATTTTGTAAGACCACTGAGATATTGTTTTACTTGATACCTACTCTAAAAGAAACACTAGCTTTGTGTGCAGTTCCCCTAATATGGGATCGTGCAAATGTTTGATAAGATTGTTTTTGTCGTGTTTAGGTATCTTTTACCGGAAATTACGAAGAATATTTTGGCTTCGCGACGGATGTTGATGCTGTGAATTACTTAATGCTGGTGAATGACATGATTCATGGGTTGTACCCAGAGGCCATAAGCATAGGTGAAGATGTATGTAGCTGAATATCATCTCTCTCACCCTTCTCCCTGTCTCTCTATCTCTACAGAGTATTCTTCTTATTAAGATTATGCTCGCTTATAGAGCAAGACAAATTATTCCTTAGTTTGTCGCTTCATGACGTTTCTTTCGATTTTTAACACTTATGAACTACGTTTCTCCAACTCTGCTGACGTGTTGGACATGACACGGTGTCGAGTGTTGGACACGACTATTATTTTTGGACTAAAATGAAGTATCCAAGTGCTGTATACTCGTGTCGGAAGGATGGAGTTGTGTTGGACATGTGACATGGAGCCAAAGTAAAGTGTCGAAGTATCATAGCTTATGAAGTTATGAGTTATATGGCCTTCGCTTTTTTGCTCAGTGTTTATGGGCTCACATCCATATTACTTGAAATCTAATTAGCCTGCTTATTATGGTTTGGCTATGCCTTATTATCTCCCCCCCCCCCCCCCCCCTAAATATGTAATCTATTGAGATGTTTGATTCAATTCTGTTATCAGGTTAGTGGAATGCCAACTTTCTGCCTTCCTACACGAGATGGTGGGGTCGGATTTGATTATCGTCTTCATATGGCTATTGCTGATAAGTGGATAGAGCTTCTCCAGTAAGTCCTCTTCAATCTTATCCTCTCCTTGAGAACCTTTTTGGGGAATATTTTAACGATAGAAAACCTGCAAATTGAATAAAATGGTAAGAACCCCGATCAATGACTCATCGGTGAAGAAGCTGGATTCTAAAATGATGTTCCAACCCATGTTATATGTTCTTGTTAGCTTAATTTACTTGGTGGGTTTAGGTTCGTCATTGCTAGATAATCCTTCTTAAACACATTTTTTATTCAGCTGGCATTCATGTTTGCCTTCACAACAAATATTTTGAATGTAAGTCCTGATTTTCCTTCTGAAAAGGTGTAAAGTTTCTCTTTGTTGTCCTTGTTTGGTGACGACAGATTAAGAGATGAAGATTGGAAAATGGGTGATATTACTTTTACCCTCACAAACAGAAGGTGGGATGAGAAATGTATCTCTTACGCTGAAAGTCATGACCAAGCTCTTGTTGGGGATAAAACAATTGCGTTTTGGTTGATGGACAAGGTCAGATTAGTCATTTTCTTGTCACTCTAGTTATGCCGACATAATATAGCATTGGATATGTCAAAAATCATCTATTCATCGCATTTCCCCTCCCCTTCCTTTCCCCCCCTATTTTGGCTGAAGGTTGTTGGTGTTCATCTTCTGACTCATGCTGCTCATCTCTTAATTGCTTCAAACTGAAGTCCATGGAGAGAGAAATGTAGTGTTAGTAATTAAGTAAGAAAGATAGTGAATTTAGGAAGGAAGTTGTAGTTAATCCTGGGTGCAGTGGGTTGCTTTTAATGATTCTTGTTAGACGATTCCCAGTACCCACCCAATTTGGTATTAAGACTTCTTGTACGTGATATCTGAAATACCAAGTTCAACAATTGGGCTACGGAGTGAACTATTTATAAGACCTTTGTCCGATCACCAAATCTCTTTTGTTATTGCTTTATTTCTATTTCAGGATATGTATGATTTTATGGCTTTGGATAGACCATCTACTCCACGTGTAGATCGTGGAATTGCGTTGCACAAAATGATCAGACTGATTACAATGGGATTGGGTGGAGAAGGATATTTAAATTTCATGGGAAACGAATTTGGGCATCCTGGTAAAAACATACTGTTTTAAGTTCTAGCCTTTTTATTTGTCTGATCCTGCAATTTTCTCTTTAGCTCCTAAATCTCTGATTTTATTAACTGAAATAATCAGAATGGATTGATTTCCCTCGATGCGATCAACATCTTCCAACTGGTGAAATTATCCCTGGCAACAATAACAGCTTTGATAAATGTCGGCGCCGATTTGACTTGGTATGTTTTTAACCTACAGAATAAGCTTCATTCTTTGACAGCAGCTTTACAGTTTGAAGCTATGATACTTTTGAAAAGGCCGTTAACTAAAAAAAAAAATTTGTACAGATTTTGCATTTACTTAGATTCTAAGTTTGTGTCGTCACTTGTTTCTGCAACTGGATCGTTTATGAAGCATGGTTAGCTTCAAGAGAATATCAGTGACGTTATCATTATATCTTCCCTCATATAGATCGAGCTGCCGTTTTCTGTTCGTCTCAAAGATTTCACTTTACTCGTTTTTTGTTCCCAGGCAGATGCAGACTACCTAAGATATAATGGTATGCAAGAATTCGATCGCGCAATGCAGCATGTTGAAGGCACATACGAGGTACGTTGTCCAATGTTTTAGGAAATGATTTCCTCCTGCAATAATTTTACTCCTTTTTTCAATTATCCCTCCACCTCTGTTTTGCTCTATATGAACAGTGATATGTTTATAGCGTGAAATGACACCAACCAATTATCGACATGTGTTACAGTTCATGACTTCAGAGCACCAGTACATATCACGTAAAGATGAGGGTGACAGGGTGATCGTCTTTGAAAGAGGGAACCTAGTGTTTGTCTTCAATTTTCATTGGTCAAACAGCTACTTTGATTACCGTGTTGGTTGCTTAAAGCCGGGAAAATACAAGGTATGCATCTCCGTTTCATACCTGAATGTCAGACATCTTTATACTTGAATCTGAGCTTCAACTTGACAGTAAAATGATTTATCTGCAGATTGTGTTAGATTCAGATGATCCACGTTTTGGCGGGTTCAACAGACTCGACCACAGTGCGGAATACTTCACCTTTGTAAGTTTCCACTTTCAACTTCTGAGCAAGTATGCATGCTTATATGTGTGTTGCTTTCATGCAAAAGCTCATCAAATTTTTTTTCTACACAAGTTTCTAAAGGTAAAAAGTGTAAAACCCATCTGCCGAAGCAAGAAATAGCTCTAACCTTAAGAGAAGTAGAAGAGGTAAAAAGACAGTCGAAAAAAAAACTAAAGTAAAAAAAAAAAAAAGAAAAAAAGAATCATGAGTCCCAGAGTTTTGTAAACTCTCAAGGAGCAAAAGCTCATCATATGCATATGGTAAATGGTAATGATATCAATTCCTCGAGTTTTTTGACACAATGCTAATAAAAGAGTATCAAACATGATTTGCAGGATGGAGATTATGACAACAGACCATGCTCTTTCTCAGTGTATACTCCTAGTAGGTCGGCTGTTGTCTATGCTTTGGTAGAAGATGAACCTGAGCTAATTCAAGTGTAACAGAGTTTTGTTATGGTCGAACAAACGTCTTCTTGTGCTGGAAGACATTTTCGTGGCAAATTAGCAGTGCTAAGAAAAACGAGAAGCAAGGAAGTCGAAGAACCGAGTAGGCATAGCTACAATAATAGTCATTGTTGAATGACCTAGAGAGGTTAGTGAGCATGAGATATTCATATCCCTTTATCAGCTTCTATATGTCTTTACTAGTTGTAGTAATTCCAGGCTTTGGTAGCAGACACATGAATACATGATATATGCTCATTTGTTCATCTCAACTTGTATATAAATTACGCAATGTTCTTGGTATGATATGCATTCGATGGTTATGATTTCTGCTAACTGACCTGACTCGAAATTCAACTAGAAGTGAGACATAGCCCACCCAAGTCCCGGGCCCAAGTCTTTGATACATGACCCTTAGTAGTTGGGGAACGGAGTAGGCGATTGGGGGTAGTGTTTTATAAGTATGGGCATCATTTTTATCATCATCTTGGAATTACTTAGAAATTGCAGTTAATTTAGCTGAAAACAGCCGTTTTTACTTTTGTCAGAATTGTGAACAACTTTCCATTGTGCATATGGTTATCAATTATTTAGACAGCATCAAACTTTGTCAGAACTTCCGGTCAGAAACAATGTTAAGATGTCCAAACTTATAATTAGCATTGCTTAATACGGAGTAGTTAACAACTTGTTTTTATTGCAAAGATCAAAAGCTTGGAATATGCAAAAAAATTAAAAGATTCTGCGACCCATTACTTTGTTTTCGTTCTATGACGGGCACTGCTCCAACTACCTGTAAGAGAGATTGTTGTAACAAAACAAAAAGTAGCTAGTCTCAGAGACTACTTAGGCGACTGGTGTAGAACAGTGATAGCCAGTTGGAGACGAATTGCTTGATGATCTAAGTGCTTCGGCTAAGGGCCCACCCATCGAGACTACTGGATTTCCGGCCCACGCACCAGTCCAACTTATCTGACCACGGTCCCGGTCTGCAGTGGCATATCCGTCCCTATTACCCAGATCGTCGCCATTTCCAGTTGATAATTTCAGGAAATCCAAAGTGGAGTTTTCGGGAGTAGGGGTAGATATGGAGAGGCTTGTTGACGACAAATTATTGGCATTAGTGTCAGGATTGTCGGAATCATGTAGCGATTTCGGCCAGTCATCAAAGAAATGCATTAAGACCTTGTTGGATTTGGCATGAGTAGAGGCTGAGTCATGTTGGGTATCAAATAGGGATTTCTTGTCAGATCTCAATTCTTCTGACCTAAGAAGAAGAACATGTGACATGATAGTTTGTACAAAGCAAAGAAGAATAGAATATTAAATAGAGGAATCAACAGTACATGACAAGTAAAGCACAAATGTCAGTTTTCCTCCTAAAACAAGTGGTTTAGGTCAGTCAGGTTCCTGCAGAATAAAAATTTCCTGTCTGCTCTAGATCTTGCTTAGATTTCTACAGTCTTGCTACTCCAAATCTCAACTAGCAGGAATAATACTTCTAAAGCTTGATCCAAAACCCTAATTTCTTTTTTTCCAAAAAAAAAAAAAAAAAAAAAAAAAAAAAAAAAAAACTAAAAAAACAAAAACCCTTTTTTCTTTTTATTTTTAGTAAATCCAGATCTGATACCCTGTGGTGAAACCCCAACCTCAGATCAAAGAACATGAGATGTCTAGGATAGAAATAATCAGTGGCGGATAATTTTACACTGTAGTATGAAAATTCAACTGGGCCGGACCCCTTCCCGACATAACTAAGATCCTCCACCGGAAATAACTAATAGGATAGCATATGCACCTATATTTTCTGTTATTGATAGATGATAGTCGCACCAGAAGAGCCAAAGACACATTTAAACATAATTTATCATCTTAACCTCACAAGTGTGTTAGCCTAACACCATGAGTTTCGACCAAGGTTTGTTTTTATGAACACGCTCAAATTGAATTAATTGGATTGAGCAAATCCGTTAACCCAGCCCTCGACCATTATTTGCCTAATGATAGTTATGATTGATATTATGATAAATTATTTGCCTAATGATAGTTATGATTGATATTATGATAAATTGGGTACGCTAACGGAAAATGCAAAGGCAATTAAGCACAGCAACATACCCTTTATGAAGCTGGAAGGCATCAAAAGAAGAAGCCCCGGACCCAGGGAGCGAAAAACGGGCTGCTCCACTGACAGCTCCACCATTAAAGGTGGGTGAAGGTTTACTGAGAGACTCACCACTGCCGCCGCCGCCAGTGGCGACAGTAGCTGGAAATTCCACAGGCTTTCTTGAACGGTTGCGGCCACGGTGGACGTGGCGCTCGCAATACTTGTGACCAGCCACAATATCCCTTGAACACCTCCATTTCTTCCCATCTGTTCTCCTACATCTCCCTGGCTCTGGATCCATTCCTCCTTTTCCCCAGTATCCTCCTTGCATCACTACAGTACACACCCAAACCCTGATGTTAGTATTTATTAAAAAAAAAATACCAATTTAATCCAATAAATTTTCCCGAGACTAAAGCAGCAATGGTCTTCAAAAAGATAACTTTTTTGATGTCAACACAATCATCAGTCAATAACTTCTTTATGAGCTATGCTGACTGACATCTACCGTCACAGTATCATCAACGAGTCATGATTAATTTTAGAATAAAAAGGTTAAAGAGTAAAACTTACAGGCAGCAGGCTGAAAATGGGGAGGATAATGGTGGAGGTAACAAGGAGAAGAAGGAGAAGAAGAAAGAAGGCTGTTCTTGACCAAATAAAGTAGGTCAGCAGGGATTGTTGCACCCGCTACCATATGCCTGTATATCAGTGCTTGTACCTCCAGTTCTTGCCATTGTGCTACACTGAAGCAATTCCTTCCTCCCACTCCTGAAATTTCATCATTATTCAATAATCAACAAAAATTAGTCATGATCCAGTACTCAGAATAATTTCTTAAGGATCATTTGTTTACTTTTTTTTTTTTCTTCTTATCTTATAAAAGAATAGAAGGTGGTGAAATCGTGAAGGTTATTTTTAACATTTGATTGTGTAAAACCGGTTTACACACGAATTTGAGTTGATGCTCTATATTGATCAAAATAAGCATTAATTAATTGAGAAAATTACTTGAAAAAGAGGGGGTAGAAGTGGGAAATGAAGAAGGAATAGTAGAAGAAGAGTAAGCTTCTGACACAAACAAAGGAAGAGCAGCAGGAACATGCTCTTGATCTTGTGGATGATTTTGGTGATTTCTAGGGATTTTGGCAGAAGGTTGTTGTTGGTGTTCATCATCTGACTGATCATGATCTCTCCATTGCTTCAAACTGAAGTCCATGGAGAGAGAAATGTAGTAGAGTTTAGTAATTAAGTAAGAAAGATAGTGAATTTAGGAAGGAAGGAAGTTGTAGTTAAAACCCTGAGTGCAGTGGGTTGCTTTTAATGCTAATTGGTGGGGTGTTTGAGGAGATTTGTTTTTAGTGTGTAACTGTGTTGTTGGGTTTTCTTTTATCTTTTTGCAGGTGAATGCACTGGCATTCTGGCATGCAAGGGTTAAAAGTATGTGAGTGTGTGGGGGAAAGCCTGCACAGTTTGTTTTTAACACCTACCTTACTAGTGGAGGTAGCCTTGGTGTGCACTTGAGGTACCCTTGTACTACTAAACTTCACAAGTTGACAACTCATAAATGACACATTGGAGTATGTTTTGATATTAGTTGTTCCCGGAGTTATTGAGAAACTCGGCTAATGTTGTTGTATTAGTTGTTTTTTTAGAGGATAAGAAGAAATCTAGATTGATAATCTATGATAGGATCAATATATTTCATTTTTTTGGATGAGCGAGATAAGTTGAAGTCAAAGGTATTCAAATTACCTTATTTTTTGAATGGACGAGGTAAGTTGAAGTCAGTGACATTCAAATTACCTTGAAATAGTTGGACATAAATGTTCAGCAGCAGATGTTATAAAGTCTATTCCTTTAGTAAATATCAACTAAATAAATATTGATGTTGAGACAACTTGTATTCGATAGTGTTATATTTAGTTCACAAAAGTTGACATTTTCGTATGATCTAAAAATGTTTTGATTATTTTGATAAAACCATTTGTTTTTCCTCATAAAAGCAGCAGCGTTTCTATGATTTGATGGACGGGGCGCGTAAAATTTCCATGAATGAAAAAATCGAGTTAAGGATTGAACCCATGACCCTTAACAAAGAAATACTTCGTAGTATCAAAAACCATAAAACCCACGTAATCGATGTGCTCTTATACTAAACAATTTTTTGGCACAAAAATAATGCACCTTCTGCACTCCTCTAAACACGTCCTTACATAAAAGTAGTCTTAATTATTAGAAAGATTTTACCAATTGACTAGCTCGGCTTGACCGGCTGACCCGCCCCCAAGTTTTATCAAGGTAAGGCTTTTCACAACCCGACCTAATCAGAGCCGCCGGATCAGGATTTTTTTATTTGGGGGGTAGGGGATTGCATTGACTCAGCTCGACCCTTGGCTTTCCCAGTTAGACCATCCCCAAGCAAGGTCATGAGGGAAGTCATGACCTTGTTGGGTCACCTTAATGACATAATTAAGTGCTAATGAGGGGTATTTAGGGTGACCTTGAAATGGTGAGGGGCAATTTGTGCCCTTGAGTTGAGCTCTTGGAATAAAGTGGTGACCTTACACATGGTAAAATGGTATTGGCTTACAACATTAGAAAAAAAAAAGAAAAAAAAAAAAGAAAAGCAAAGTACAAGTTTGTACAACACTACTAGAACATATAACAACATATAATGTGTTTAGAATGAATTTTAATATTCCGTAGTATTTAATGTTTTTTAGTATCATATTTTTTTAATTATGTATGCGGTTTTTAATATGTTAAATCAATTTTTCAATAAAGTTTATTTATTATCAATAAAATTTTGAGTCGATTTAATTTTTTTTAAAACATACAAAATTAAATTAATATACTTAAAATAATCGAGTACTATTTATTTTATTAAAAAGACAAAAATAACATATTTGTAATATGCTAATAAATAATAATTGAAAAAGTAAGGAGGGGTTTTGGTGGGGTAGTGAATGTGGTAAATGATTGGAAATGTTGAAAAGTGAAAAATGATTGGGTTGGTGACCTAGGTCGCGACTTTCTGCTTGAGAGGGTAAAAGTGGGTCAAGATTAATAAGGTGTAATTAAGAGGAAAAATTTTGGTGACCCGATTAACTCGACTTTCTGCTTGGGGATGGTCTTAGTGGCCAGGCCACCTATAACTCTCATGAACAATTACAAACCTGGCCATAAAATTGCACAAATTTATAAATTTGATAGAAAGACGAGACTCGGAAAACCAAAGAAATGATTGCACAAAGGCTAAAGCCAAAGCCAGGCAAGGTGGCAGGACTACCAAACATCTACATTGCATAGGGCAGAGCAGGATGCATGGTGCCTGGTGCCTGGTGCCTGGTGCCTGGTGGTCTGTAAATCCGTAATCATGATTATACATAATGTTGAGTGCTAACATGTAGGCATGTCGCATAGGCGATACTTAATAGAGTACATTAATTGCAAGACCTTCTGAGCATCCAATGATGATGGGTTATACTAACCACGAGTAATTCTCAGCTTCACCACATTAATTCCTCAAATTTCCCTCCAAGTTCACTTAAACTTTGCTGTGATCAAGTTAGCGGAGACGGTTGTAAATGAGCTGGGCTCGCTCGACAAAGCCTAGGAAATCAGCTCGCTTATAGTTCAACTTGAAGTCGGTTAAACAAAGTTAGAGCTCGGCCCGCTCGAGCTCGAGCCAAGCTGAGCCTCCGAGCATGCTGAGTCTCTCGCTATGTTACTTCGACTCTTCTGATTCCCCCACGTATTTTTGTCTGACACTTGATACTCGGATAAGAGCATGACACTTCGACACCTCATTTGAAGTCAAAATTTGCATAAAAATGTTCGAGTCCGACACTTGGACACACATCCTTGTCAGATACTTAGCTTCTAAACGAGTCTAAGCAACATAGGTTTCTCGTTCCGAAGCTCGTTCAAAAATAACATATAAATTGTTATTTTATAGGCTAGTTAACATATTAGTTTAGAAAAGAAAATAACATATAAAGTGTTATTTTAGGCTAAATAACAAAAAAAATCTAGCTAAAAGCCTGGAATACAAATGTTTAGATAAAATGTTGCATTAGAATTAAAATAATTTTCTAAAACAAATTTACTCAAACAAAGTCGGAGCTTGTAAAAGCAATATGACTCGATCTTGAGCTTTGATTTCAAGAGTTCGGATTGGGACTTGATTTCTACAATATCAGCCGAGTTTAGTTAAAAGTAAATTTCAGCTGGGCTCAGTTACACCTCTATACAAACACTTCTCAAATACCACTAATTTAAATTATTATTATAGTCAACAAGTATAGAGTTAAGAGAATCAAGTAGAATTTAATCGATGTCTTGCTTATATGACTAAATGATATTCAGGTATATAATCGAGTTCTCAAAATGAAACGTAAAATTTCCATATAATCTATATCTCGCTCTTTTAAACAAATTTTCTTTTAAAGAAAAATGTACATCATGTAAATACTTTAATGTACTTTGTATTGATTAAATGATAATAACATAAAACATGGAGTTTTTTACTTAGTAAATATGTGTGCGGGATTTAGCAAGTCCATTTTTTTATTATGATCTGAATTCTTAGTAGACATTTTACTATTGAGTGAGTAAAAATTTCAACAAAAACTAATTCCTTCTATTTATACCAAACACTATAACACGATTTCTAAAATTACAAGAACTTACAGTACTTTAATAGGTAAGACCCGATCCGACAATATTCTTATAGTCGAGTCATGGCTCTCAAACGGGTGTTTGTGATAAGATTATGAAAGGGGAGGATTGCATAAGGGAATTCGTATTATTGATGTTGTTTCTGATTCAATACGTGTCTTTATATAATAAAGACTAATTGACTAAACCCTAGAC
>VHZZ01002438.1:70411-80553 GCA_009801015.1 Silene noctiflora
GATCTCAAGTCACACGTTAAAAAAACAGAATGTTATCATAATATTGTATTATTGTGTACATAGACACATATGCATTGGTGAAATTAAGGAAGGGTTAGTAGGGGCGCTTGTCATGCTGGAGGATGAGAATTTCAAAGGTATTAGTTAAAATTTTCAGACATTTATCAAGTTTTCTTTAGCTTCTACTGAATTTAAATCCCGACTTTGTCATTACATTATAGACTCGCCATATAGTCAAATAAGTTGATGAATTTCTTGATTACATCTCATGAACATATGGCTACATACATTTGGATTAGCCATTATTTCAATAGAAAAGATAGTTGCCAAATTTATCAAGTTGCAACTAACTTGTCGAGCACTTCCAAAGTTCCAATTCACTCAAACATTATAGAGCTACCAATTTGCACCATAATGTTGTCATCTAACAGTAAAACAAAACAATCAATATCAATAATACTATCCATTGATATAAGTAATAGACCAATAGCATATTAGATGTTGATAACATGTATACAATTGGTACCTTGGTGGAGCCTTGAAGACTAATTATTGGAAGAGATATTCTCCACTATCCATAATTTCAAATCTTTGCACCAAAAAAAATAATTTCAAATCTCGAAAAATAAGACGTAAACAATCCGTTGCTAAATCATCTCGAGATATGGCTAATATCTAATTACAAAAGAAAATAATTACTTGTTAATTAGAATTTGTTTGATCTCTTTATCGTTCCTTATTTTGATTACTGAACCCTCCGACTGTTATACAATTGGTCTTTTTAAGGCGGATATATCAGTGTTAAACAGTAAAACGGATCAGAAAACAATCCATTTGGATAGATGTACAAATCTTTTAACATTTCCTATGCATGATGCTTTTATCCATCTATTTTTTTAAGTTATTTTAAAACTACACAAATATATCCGTTTTAAATAGAATTTGTGATTATTATAATGAATTCGGATATTTGTATTTGTTTTTAGCATGTATATTCCCTCACTCATCCTAGTCAAAGGCCACTTGAATTACCATTATTATTTTCAAGGTGGTAGTCACTTCAATTCAATATCTACATACCTAAAAGAAATTGAAACATATTATTGTGGCTCTTAAATGTATAAAACATTGTGCACTATATAAGAACCCCCACTTATCACATTTGAGTAGACAAAAATTAACCATTCACCTAAAATGGTGGCATCATCAGGTTAAGTCTAATTAAGATAACAATTATAGCTTTCCATTAATATTAATTTATGAAGGCCAATCAAGTCATAGAGCTTTGTGTTAATATAAAGGTTAGATACATGTCATGTAGCTTGCGAATTAGCTTGTAACATCACTAAAAGTTGTTCAACCTTTGTTGCAAATTAGAATTTGCTTTTCACAAACTTGTTTTCTCGCTCTATTCATTTCATTTCTTTATTTACGCTTGTTTAAAATTGCTTTTAGTTCACAAATTTTGGACAAATATATAAAAATAAAATAAATGAAATATAGTGAAAACTCGTCTACATCAACATGGTTCCATTTCTAGCCTTTTCTGAGTATATTTACAGATTCGAAATATAATATTAGGATTTATTGATACAAAATCACTTCATTCCGATAATTTATTCATTCTCAACAACATAAAGCATGCCTTTGTGTATGTAATTAATGTGGTTAAGCAAATGGCATCTAGTTTACCTCTATTATTACAAAGATGGGTGCCTGCTGCCTAGTATTCCTATAAGACAAAATTATATACTTAAAAAAATTAAACAATAAGGCCTATTAGCTCAGTTGGTTAGAGCGTCGTGCTAATAACGCGAAGGTCGCAGGTTCGAGACCTGCATAGGCCATTTGTTTTTTTGATAGACTCAATGTAAAGGGGTGGGTGTAGGTGGCTTCATATCAAATATATAAGCAGAAAATTCTACAGAAAAATACATATGCACATGTAGCTTCCTGTGCATTTTATAAATGCTTCAGGTTTCTGAATGCTGAGAAAAAGGCGACAAAAATGGACAAGGTACTACAACTCGGAGTACATGCTTCCACTAAAACAAAAATTTGCTCGCCAAAAAACTTGGAGTCGGCTAACACGAACTGTTCCAACTATACAAACCAGCTGATCAAACCCCGATCCTACATCTGTTGCACCCATTTATTTCAGGTTTCCATTCATTTATTTCGTGTGGGTGGCTTTTCAGCGGATTTGGGCAAAATTATTATCTTTGTCCGTCACGAAATAGAAAAACTACATCTGTTGGGTTGTGTACTTGTACCGCTCTTCATCATTGTACAAAATTCGTCATAATTGATTCGTCCATCCTGCATTTGTCAAGAAGCTCATTAACAAACAAATTCAGCCGAGGTGAATTTCAAACTGTCGGAAAAATTTGACATTTACATTGTCTGTATCAACTTCAGAAAGGATTTCCTTGATGGAGTTTTCATCGGCGACTCCATATTCCATCATAGCTGCTTCCAACTCGTCCGTTGTGATGTAACTGACATGAAAACCACGGCATTTGTTAGAGGGTTCTAAACTTAATTCTGACTTAGCATTTGTCAAGAGGCTTCTGACTTAGCCTGTGGGTGGCTTTTGTTTTAGTTTGGTTTGTTGCGGGACAATCTTAAATGTTAAAACAAATGAAGTATCCAAAACGATTACCCCCTCCGCCCCAACCTGGTTCAACAATGATCTGATTTTATGCTATTAGCAAAAGTAATACAAGAAGATGCAGCGTTCTGAACTTACCCACTGCTATCCTTGTCAAAATATCGAAAAGCTTTCAAGATATTTTCCTCAGTTTCCAATCTGTGTCTATGCATTGTTGCTGTGATGAATTCGGTATAGTCAATAGTTCCATTGCCATCAACATCAGCCTGCAATAGAAATAGTTCACCACATCATAACAAAGTTCATAAAATTAAGATGGAAGGCCCTGAAGGCAGAAGCATATACGAAACGAATGATACTGCTTAACTTACAGCTTCCATAAGTTGCATGACTTCAGCCTCGGTGAGCTTTGACCCGAGTTGAGCCAGCCCTGTTTTAAGCTCTTCGTAAGTTATGTAGCCGCTGTTGTCCGTGTCCATGTTAATGAACATGGCTTTAAGACCTTTGATTTCCTCGTCAGACAGATTTTGTGCAATGACCTGCAAAATTCAAGGCTCAATTAAGCACAAACAAAACATTACCTGAATGCCTTAAGGGGTGGGCTCCTTCAAATGGCTGGGTAGGGAGGTACGCTGTGTACAACATTACCACCTTACCCCTGTGTTGTTAAACAGCGTAATGAGACCGAATCCCGGATGACCCATAATGAAAAATGAATCAAATAACTTCTAATTTTCAATACAAAGAAGCTCATCCAATTTAGCGAGTTATTCTGTTTTATTCCATCATAATCTATTATGTATTATTCCATCATAAACCGTGTCAATTGGCACTCGACCATAGAAAGGCAGACGGGTTTTTAGCAAGGTCGTTTAAAAATAAGTTTGAAGCTATGAGCAAGGGGTCAACCTCTGAAAACTAAACACTTTATGTATTCGTAAGTTTGAGAGTCCATAGTCCGTACTGAGAAGTTGAAGGATCGACGCAGACTAACCTTGAGAGCAAGTTTCTTCAGCTTATTCATTGCCCTGAACTGTTTCATTCTAGAAAGTACAGCACTATCAATAGGTTTGTCTGATGCATCTCCGCCTTCTATCATCCAAGGGTGTGCTGGTGTTACACAGAAACAATTCATGTTAGACAATTTCATACATCGGAATAAGATGGTCGGTTCTACCACACTTTCTTTTTCAAATTCAGAAAAATGGTAAAAGACTAAGAGAGCACTAAACCATACATACCAATGTGTAAGTAGTCAGATAGCAAAACAACATTACTAAATCGAAATCTCCAATGCAATATAAAAAAGGTCTCATAACTGAGTCGTAACATTGTAATTATTTAGCAGTGAAAGATGTAGTTGACAGTTTTTCTAAGCATCAACGTTGCCGATGGCTTTTTAAAAATGAAACAACATATTGCAAGACAGCCTTTCAAGTTTCCCCTATGTTAGAGAGACTGTTCCGCATGACCAATAATAAAATCAATTCGAGAACTGTAACGAACGACAGCTATTACACAATAAAAAGAAACAGAGTTGGTCAACCACTTTATTGAACCATTTTGCATCATTCCATCATAATCCAAAACCAAAGAAATTGTGAGAATATATTTACCAAGAACTTCTTCAGGGGTAAGCCGCTTCTTAGGATCGGGATTTAACATTTTAGTAACGAGGTCCTTTGCACTGCTTGATATAGACGGCCACGGATCACTTTCAAAGTCAATTTTTCCCTTCAATATTGCATCAAATATGCCATTCTCAGTTTCTGTAGCATAAAAATAAGTGAGATAGCTGACTTCACAAATAATAGTAAATACGCAATATATAGCCAGTCATGAAGATTATCGTCGTACCAGCCCAGAAAGGAGGTACACCACAGAGTAAGATGTACAGTATAATCCCTGCACTCCATACGTCCGTCTCCTTTCCGTAATTTCTCTGCAGTACTTCAGGAGCGACGTAGTAAGCACTGCCAGCCACATCATGGTACATCTTTCCTAGAAAAGTTTCAAAAACAGGTCTACATCATCAGAAACTAAGAATCCTGATTTCAGCTCTACTGGAATCGAGAAAATAAACACTAAATTGTAATTAAACAACTCCATATAGCAAAATAAGGTTATGTGCATTCAATCCTCTTATTCCTGCCTTAAGAGGGGGCCTTTGAGGCACTGAGGCGAATCAGGCGATGTTGGTAAATGACAACATGTAACGTTTAAATGTTTCTAACCCCTTTCACTTACAGCATAAAAAACATTGATAGCATACAAGCAATACACAACAATGAAATAGCTAATCAAGCAACATAATTTCCAAACTATAAAGAGCATAGCTACCGAACTCTCCTAGAAAACATATTTTCCTCTTTCCAACCTTGTCAGTTTTCACAAAATCAACAATAATGCAACTAAGTTTTCAACACAAAGTATACATGTAACGTAATCATTGAATGGCACAAGTCACTCTCTTGTCATTTGCTACCTAAATCTAGCACAAGTCAGCTAATTTAACTAGTAAAATTACTGAAAGGTAGTACGCATGACCTAGGTTCAAACCCATCAGCATCAAAAATACCCTTGTTGTTCGCGTTACCCAGAAGACAAAAACTTGCAGCCTGAAAGCTTGTGCAAGATGTGCCAAAACCAAATTTTGCCATTCAAAAGAATCGGAGATAGTACAATATAACACAAACACAATTACAAACTTCGCAAAATGCAACAAGGGTGCAGGAGATAAACCTTATTCAATAAAAGGAGACAACCGAAAATCGGTCGCTTTGATCATAGAACCATAATGCACATAGAAGTATAAAACTATAGCAATTCAACAAAACATGACAAAGAGTGCAAGAGATAAACCTTCTTCAATAAAAACAGACAACCCAAAATCGGTCGCTTTGATCATAGACCCATCCTCAAGACTAGCCAACAAGAAATTCTCAGGTTTAAGATCGCGATGCATAACACCCATAAAATGACAAATATGAACAACCTTAACAATCTGTCTACAAATCTCAGCAGCAGCCCGTTCGGAATAATGTCCTTGAGCTATAATCCTATCAAACAACTCCCCACCTTCACATAACTCCATAACAACATGCACACTTTGTCTATCTTCATAAACATCCTTAAATTCAACTATATTAGCCTGTCCTGATAAATGCTGTAATATCTGAATTTCCCTCTTTAAATCATCTACATCACATTTACCTACTAATTTCCGCTTTAATATCGATTTACATGCATAATTCACGCCTGTCGCGTTCTCCGTACACAAATATGTTATTCCAAATCTACCCCTACCCAATTCTTTACCTAATGTGTAATGTACTCTTATGTCCTCTAATCCCTTCCCTAATACTGCATTAACAGGTGATGATGCTATGATAATCCTAGGTTTTTGTTGAGATTGTTGAAGGGTATTTTGGTCATTTTGTTGTTCTTCTTCTTGTTGTCTTACAACAATTACTTGATGATGTTTTCTTTGATTATTTTGTTGTTTTTTTGAGAATTTGGGTTTTTTCCATGATCTCTGCCCATCAATTTTACCATGAAAAACATGGGTTTTACTTGGAAAACAACCCATTAAATACCCCTTTTTCTTAAAGATCAAAATGATGAACTTTTTCCCCAATTGATTGAATTGAAATTAGGGTTTATACAATTTCAAAAACCAAAAAAACCCAGAAGTTCAATCGTGCATAAGCAATCAAATTGATAGAAATTTAAACAAACCCTTTAAAATTTGAAATTGGAAATTGGTATTTTGATGATTTAGTTGTTGCTGATGAATTTGTATTTTATGTAGCTGCAATTTTCCCAGAAAATTTGGAAAGTTTGTTACCAAAACAAGATACACGGTCGTTACTCGTTACGACTCCTGTACACGTAAAGTCGATTTTTTTTTTTAATTGAGAACACGCTAAAAATGGATTTTGTGACACGAAAATAATTACTCGTATAAAATATTCATGTCATGCACATGGTTTTAATTTTTATTTTATTTTATTCTCACACGTTTTTTAGAATTTTAAAACTTGCACATGATCTTTCTTTACTTTTTTGATCATAAATACGGACGGTATCAGTATAGGTCCAGGACATTCCACAAAACACTCTCTTTTCATTTAAACCCGCCTTGCTTATGACCGTCTTCAATTTGTGATCTCTCAAAGTATCTGCAACGGTGGGGAGGTGCCTCCCCATATGTCCTCTCTCTCTTCAAATGGGAGCCTCATTATTGCACACACTTCCCCTTAATTAGAGGCTCCACCATTTGTAGAGGAGGTCCCCCAAAAAAATAAGGATAATTTGTGCTCTTTTGGGGGAGGTTCCCATATATTTGGGTGTGAATTAATATTGTTTGAGAACCCTATTGTTGCATAGATGTAGATACGAATTGGGGAGGATAAATGGAAAAGCTAGTGGAAAATGAGGTGGACGAATAAGAAAATGAAAGAAAAAATATGGAGAGCATCACCCTTGCAGATGCTCTAACTCCACTTATCCTCCCACTTGCCCTCTCACTTGCTCTTTGTGAGAGGTTTCTCTGAAGAGACGGATTTTGTTGAATAGAGGACCAATCAAATAAATTATGGTTCAGTCCGATCCAAGTTTAATTACGCGGTTCGCTTTTTGTTTTAGATAGCCCTACATATGTTGCGCATGGTAGATGTTACTCTAGAATGCTCTAGATAGTAACTTTGAAAAGAAAGAAAACATGATTGGAAATTCGAGAATTTTTTTTTTTTGGGTAATGGTAGTCTTATACCGGTGACATTTGACTCATAAGTCAAGTGCACTTACTTTAATAAGATTATGAGTTTTTTTTTGTCAAAAACTATCTAATATTTAGCTCATTTTCATAAATACTACCTAAAGTTTTTAATTTTGCGAGAAACTGTCTAATATTTTTTAACTTTTGTCGAACACTATCAAATTGAAATTTCCAATTAAATTAGACAAAATTCTAACTCGAAAACATTATTTTTGGCATATTATATACACTATTTACTATACTTAACCACCGCCAACTGTTTTGATTAGTTACTTCAATTTTTTTACTACAATTTTGACTAGTTAATTGTGGCTAATTTGGACGAAATGATGATCAATTTGATTGACATTTTGATTTGTTTCTCGGAAATTTAGTTAATTTGGCAAAAAAAAATTCGAATTTACTCATTAATTTCAATTTGGTAGTGTTCGACAAAAGGTATAAAACATTAGGTAGTTTATAGCAAAATTAAAAACTTTAGGTAGTATTTATGAAAATGAGGTAAATAATAGGTAGTTTTTGACAAAAAAACTCTAAGATTATACATTAAATTGATATAGTAACTACATCAGTAAGCAAAAGAGTGTTGGCGGTGTACGAAATGTTGAACTCGAACATCCTCTTCCCTATTCTCTTCATGACTCAACAACTTCCAAGAAGTAAGTGAGTGTTAAAGGAGAAGTAACGATAGATTAAAGTAAAACACATAATCAAGCGAAAATAAGATGAAAGACGGAACATCGTTATAATAAGAAGATATTATGCAGAAAACTCTTATACAAAGAGGCCGACCTTGATAACTCGAATATAAAATTCTACAAAATCAATTTAAAGCTATTCGGAGTAGAAGTAAAATTTACAGAGTATTTATTAGTAACTTTGTACCAAAAAAAAACTTGAATCAAATGAAAAACAAAGAAGAATGGGCCTTTCAAATTAAAGACAAGCATGTTATTATGAATTAGGAACGATATATTCATGAATTATTCTATTCGTAAGTTGCCTTATACATTGTACATGTTAGCTTATATACACATCTCGAGAATCTTCGTAAATATGAAAGCTATATTTGCAGAAGAGGAAGGAGATCAAATATATGCTTGATTGAGGGGATTTGTCAACGGCTCCAAGGCTGCTATGCAACGGTTCTCTAGAGCTTGCTAATACCCCTCCTTAAGTTGGAGCGAGGAGGTTTGATATGCCCAACTTGGATAAGAGGTCATCAAATGACGTGCGTCCAAGAGCTTTCGTAAATTTATCTGGGAGTTGTTGCTTTGTATGGACATAGCTTGTGGAAATGACGCCAATTTGAATTTCATCACGGATAAAATGACAGTCGACCTCGATGTGCTTTGTGCGTTCGTGAAAGACCGGGTTCTTAACGATATATAATGCGGATTGACTGTCACATAAGGGTTGAATTGGACCATCGTGAGCAATGCCAAGGAAGTCGAGAAGGCCTTTTAACCATTTAAGGGTATCAGAATAGGTTTTATCTTTTCTTCATTCACTGCCTCCATCCCTCTGTTTCTCGAACTCGAAATCCAATGATGAACCCCGACACAAATCAAATCAACGAAACCTTGAAACCTCAATCATATTCGTACATTCATGTCGAAAACCCCGACGCCAACATCACTTAGGTCACTTTTAATGGTCAAAACTATGACGAGTGGCCCCAAACGTTTAACCTTGCTCTTCTCGTCAAAGGAAAACTCGACTACATCGATGGTACGATTCCTAAACCCGCTTCAACAGCCGCTGATTTCCAATCATGGTGGTCCGCTAATGCATAAGTCACTGCATGGATCTTTAATTCCATTGAAGCAACACTTCGCAAAACGATCTCGCTCCGTCCTGAAGCCAAGCAAGTATAGCTCGACATTCGAAACCGTTTTTGTCAAAACAACGATGCCCGCATTTATCAATTGTAGGCTGAACTTGTGGCGTGTCGACATGGACCAACAGAATCTCTAATGGCATATTACGGTCGTCTCACAAAGCTTTGGGACGATATCATCGAAGTCGATGCAATTACTCCTTGTTCTTGCAATCCTTGTGCCTGTAATTGGGTAAGTATTATTGATGCTCGACGCAATAAGGAAAGGGTACGTGATTTTTTAATGGGATTAGACAATCGTTTTGACAATGCCCGTTCTCAGCTTTTAGGAGTCAACCCCCTGCTCGCTCTTGATTTCGCTTATAATAGGCTCCTTCAAGAAGGAGTGCGCTCTCTCGGTGTAACACCCCCATTTATCCAAGAGCCTTAACTAGGCCTTCCTAGATAAATGAGACTGTTACCATCTCGGAATGACCGAGGTAGTGAATAAAATAGTTTAGCAAACCAAGGCAAATAGATAAATTAAACTCAAATATCTGTTCAATTTTAACTTTAAAACAAATGTAAATACAACTCACAACAGAAAACTAAAACGTCAAAACTATTATTGAATAAACAAGTGATCTAAATCTAAGTCGTCAAGTCAAACTCCTCACTCCTCCCTAGCTCCTAGCCTTCTAGTCTCAAGCACCTGCAAGTCTGCTCCCCATTATTTATGATTCATCACAGGTGTTCACGAATATACGGTCAACCACGAGGTTGAGTAGGATAACATACATCACACACATTTACAATTTCACATTCATCATTATTCATACCATATACTAAATATCTCATTCTCGTTATCCACCAGAGACTATGCCTGGGGCCTTCCAATCATTTACACACGTTATCCACCAGAGACTAAGCCT
>VHZZ01002439.1:24655-38833 GCA_009801015.1 Silene noctiflora
TAAACGACATCATTCTCCTATTCACATGTTACTAAAATACGTCAACCATGTAAACCATTCATCACATAAATACGTCATCTCTGTCATGTACACCAYATATGCTACACATACCTCCACCTCCTTTCCCCAACCATCCATTCACATATCATACCATATACATGCATTATAAACATCAACAAGGAAACAAATAGAGATCCCATGACATCCCATTGTGACTGGTTCAAAGCTGTAGGGCGATTTCGCGACTTTAGGACGTCTTCCAAGTCTTTGCATTAGCTCCTAACAACTTCTACCCGGGTTCATTTTATTTCGACTCCCTAGATTCATTGGTTTCATTAGTTTTAGGTTCCAAAATGGTCGCTCTGATACCACTTTGTAACACCCTCATACACCAAAATGCCTTACCAAGGCCACCTTAGGTATAGAGGGGCTACCATCTCGGTTTCCCGAGATAATATATATTAAATAGACAACAACGAAACGTACTTTAAGTAAATAGTTTAATGATTACAACCGTTTATCCAAACTGTCTAACAACGATACAAAAGATCCAAAAGACAAACTACTAAAGTAACACAATACTCGAGACACAGCGGAAGACTCTTCTAGACACTTCGTGGTGACACACTCAGCTATCCCATGCGCATCATCTCATACCTGCTCAATAACTGCTCACCATCCCCGAATGGATCACCACAGTTTTTAAAACAATTAAACGGGGTCAGTTACTGACAACACAAACCAAATAAAAAAGAACAACATAAATCACACCAACTCCACCAACACACCACATTACTGACTACAAACTAAAGTGTGTAGCCCAGCCAGTGGGGGACCGCAGCCGTACCCACCAAATCCCCGCTCATCTCATCCGAGCATAAACCCATGTTCATTAATGTGCACATCCCCTCCTGTGAAGGGTTCCACAAAGGGCGAATTAAGAGCGTGAAGTCACTCCCGCAAGTGACTCCACTCAGCCGAGGGCGTGCCTCGCAACACAGACCATATATATATTGACTCAACCATAGGATTTCATCCATCCAAACATCCATAAAACATATCACCAAACACAAACCATTAATACATATATAATAAATAACCGAGTAGGGAAAACCCTACCTTTTCGCATTCTGCTATGACTGCAGCCAATCCTACAATTGTACAAGAGTACCAAATCGTCACCTACAACAATAATCAATAACTACACATCATAAACTGATTTATACCCTAAACCCCAAAATCTCCCAAATTAGGATTTAACCAAAATTAACGGAACAACATAAAAACGATACTAGGATCTTACCCACAATGCTACGGACTCAACGGCGTAAAGAATACTGAATTCTATCCACACAAGCCTTGGGATTTGATAGCAACGTGAAGAAGAAACAACAACGTATTTGAGTTCTCTCTTGAAAGGTTTTTACAAAAGTAAAAGTGATAAAGAAATTGACGGGAAACTTTAAATATCAATCACGCGTTGCTAACAAAACCCGACTGAAATAACCCGCAAGACCAACTTACTTGATCGAGTAAGTGACTTACTCGATCGAGTGCCCCTTACTCGATCGAGTGCCACATGTACTCGATCGAGTACCCATCAGACAGACTACTGCTTCGAAACCACCCTTACTTACTCGATAGAGTAAGCCTTACTCAATAGAGTACCCAACATCACATAAAACCGTATTATTACAACAAGCTTATTATTGAAAAGTATTTTTGGATGCCAAACCATTAAGTCAATTCAAAGTCACCTATACAAGGTTATGGGGTCTATTTCACATCATAGGGTTGGACAAGGTGACTCACATGCAAAGCCTTGAGTAGGCCTTAGCTCATGGGACAAAAGATACTATAGTATACACAATCTAGGGTGTCTTGTATGGACTCTAGCAAACATAGTCTCAGGGAGAAAAAGTATCTACAAGGGCCTTATATACACTTGTTAAGCTTCCCATTTAGGCATTTTCACAAAAAAATTCCTAAATGCAAGCTATATGCCATGATGTAACTATATATACCAGTCTAATGCACATGCTCTAACAACTAATATGACAAGTAATCTAAATGCAAACTCTATTATCACATAGTAGACAAGCCACAAATGCAAAAAATTTACCACATTGTCATTAACATAAAGAGAGTAGGGATAAGAGAATAGAACGATCATAGCATGCGGCTCTTCATGCATCCCTTATGGATGTCTCGAATGTGGTGTAGTCCCTATGTGAGCAGAGTACCAAAAAAAGTATATTTTTTTTGGTGGAAAAACGGGGGATAAACCCAAACGAAGAACAAAGTATATAAGACAAAGAAACGAAACAAAACAAAAGAAACTACTAAACAACTACACTAAGACACAAGACCCGACACTATACGAGGCCACGCCACACCACCCACATCTTATTGAGCTAGCTCAAAACGGGGACTCGGAATGTTCGATAAATCAAATCGAACTAGTTGTGGAGCTTTGTGTACTCCCAAGTTAGCTAGCCAATAGGCACATCTATTTGCTTCTCGATATGTGTGGTGCATTTCGACCCTTCCAAACGAGTCTCTGATAAACGATTTACAAATTTTATTTAGGTGTTTGTGAGCTGCCGCGACCGTATGGTCTTTTTTTAAATTTTTCAAGTTTTAGGGATTTTATCTTTATGAAAAAGTAAAGAACATGTTTATGTTTTCCAACTTTTTCAAATTTTTATAGGTTTTTGGAATAATAGTTCCCATCCCCACACTTATTTCGGACATTGTCCTCAATGTTCAAAAGCAGGCAAGGGAAATGCAAAATGCTAATCCATGAATGAATGCTCTAACCATGCAAACCTATATGATAAATATGTACAAGTGATGCAAACTAAGATAAATTATGCTACGTGATGCATTCTATCGATTATTCGAAGAGCCAATTTGAATTGACTCGGGTAGCCTATGAGCAAGTCTTCCCCCAAACCAAATGAAACACTATTTCTAGTGCAAAATCATGGGGTAGACTTGGCCATGAGCCATGAATGCAATGCATGAATAAGGTTTGTCATTTGTGATTCTTCATGGTGGGAGCAAAAAATATTTAAAAACACCTTAATGGTACCGAGGTGAGAGTCTTTTAATGATGCTAGACTTGAAACTCATAGCCATAAAGGGTCCAAATTGACACAACATGAACTATGTTAAAACAAGTTATAAAAATACAATGAATAAGACTTGAAAAGGAGCGAAAATAGAAGCTAAGGCAGGGGTAGGAGACTCACAATGGTGAACAAGGGGAATGCTTTGAGAGCCATTACCATCCACATGTGCCTTCCTCCTCTTTGCCTTCTACTTTGACACTCGCTAACCCTTCGGTGCTCTCATCATCACTCCCTTCACCGGAGCTCGAGCAACCACTTTTATTAATGCTTTGATCATCAATTTCAACACTTCCCTAATCCACCATGCTACCATCTTCGGAGTCTTCACCATGCTCTTCATCCTCAACAATCTCTTCACACCTTTGACTTGAGCTCATCTTGGGGAGCATTATGAAACAATACCCTCTTGTCCACCCAATCTAGCAAAAGACAATTCTGGTCAATTAGTTTTTGCCTAGTCATGTGTAGGAGGGGTAGATATTGGGCGTAATAGGCGTTACTCGATCCTTTTATGCTTCCCTATGGAGATGCTTCAATAGTTGTGTTGCAAAATCATTTCCCTCAACTATGTTAGGGTCATTGACAGTGAAATCTTGAAATGCATACGGATAAGGTAGAGTAACAAAGGAGGAAGAGCTCTCATGTTGTGCTTGTTGATTTTTAAGAATAGATCTTACTTGAGGAGTGATTGGTAGAAGATAGTTATCTCGAATAACGTTGATACGACACATTTTGCTAGGCAAAGTTAACAGCATTGTATCCTTGGTAAGCCACTCGAACTTTCCGGTCACATTGTCATAAGTGACCCAATAGAACTTGTAGATCAAGGCATGCATGTCAAGAAGGTTACCCCCTCTCACCGGTTTATAATCCTTGTCAATGTTGAAGTTTGGGTTAGAGTGCCTAGCCAACCTCGTTATTGAACCACCATTAACAATGTAAGCCATTTTTTTCTTACCCTTTTGAATATCACCCCACCTTTCAAGTAGTAATTCGAGAATATCATATGGAGATTTGTAATTCCCGTGGGCATTAACTTGAGATTTGAGATAAACAAGGTCAAGTTCCGAGAAGTTGTTAGCTTCTTTGCGGGCAATAAGGGTATTGGCAATAAAACGGTGCCAATATTGGAAACCCGGATGGTGAACATAAAGAGTATGACAATCCTTGTGGAAGGTAAAGTCTCGTCCGGAAATATCTTTTCAAATTAGTTTAACATTGAAACCACGAGGTTTGTTGGAGTACTTCCATTGACCCATAAGACCAAGTATTTCACCAAAAATTGTCTTGTTCATTCTTCGTGAAACATTCTCAAGTCATAATTCTACATATCTCCCTTCATCTTACATTGGTGATTTCAAAGATCTAATGAACCTCTAATACTAGGGAGGGGTATGCCAACTCATGGATGTTGAACAAAGTAGATAAATCCATTGACTCGAAGAAGGATTTGGTTTGGTCTAATACTCCCAATTTAGTTAAGGTGTCTTTGCATACAAATTTAGTAGCAACTATCTTTTTCTTTATATGGTATTGACAAGCATTTCTATGAGCAATGTCAATGAAGTTTACCTCCGGAAAATAAATAAATTGCTCAATCTCCGGTGTAGTTGAAGTTGTTGCTACCTCAATTTCTTCATTGCTCCTCCTTTCATGAACTACCAATGCTTTAGATGCTATAACCTTTTGCCTCTTGGAAAAATTTTGAGACTTTGAAGTGTTGGTGTTGCCTTTTGTTCTTGCCATTTCCAGTGCTCCTTGTAGTATGTATCAAAAGACCTTCAATTTACACTCTTACTTCCAATTTCAATTTCAATAACAATCAATTTCGGTATTTTTCTAATTTCTTCAAACCCTAGAAATTGTTGGTTGAACTTGTTTGTTTTTTTATTATTAGAAGAGTGAAATGTTGATAATGGAGTTGTTTGATTTGTCTAAAAGCAATATTGTGATGAAGATTGATGAATTTGAGTGAGTATTTGATGAGCTTGAAGTTGGGGTTTTGGCAAAAATTGTGTTTGAGTTGATTTTGTGTTTGTAAGAATGAATAAGGAAGGAAGAAAGTTGTATAAAAGTGAGTGGAAGTCAGGAAAAAATAGGGGAACTCGCACGACCTCCTTAGGACTCGTGCGAGTCTTAGGGCAGTGCTGATTCTCCTTTTGGGGAACTCGCACGAGTTCTTGGGCAGTGCTGATGTCCTCATGGGAGACTCGCACGAGTTCTGCAGAACTCACACAAGTTGGCTGCCAGTCACCAAATCTCTTACTCCTATTACTCCAACTCCCACGAGTTGAGGCCAACTCAAGGGGACTCGTCGCTATGCTTCCTTTTTCGAACTCCCTAGCATTGGGGTGCGATCGTTAGGCTTGATTAGCCTAGGCATATGCTTCCCCACACTTTTCTTGATCAATCTACATACTTCAAAACACAATTAGTAACCTGCCTCACTTGCTCTCATGTTTAAAAACCTTGTCAACAAAGCAAACAAATACAATGCAACAATTTGAAAGAATGAAATGAATTTAAATGCAAGTTAAAGGGTTAGTATATGTACAAATGGTGGTTTAAGGGAGGACTCCACCAAACTCTCCTCCATTAAAGCTTTCAAGGGGGCATGTTGAGGATGTTGTTGATGTTGCTCAACACCTCATATAAGTATCCGAAAGTTTGGTCACATTCAAGATAGAAGTCTTGAGTTGACCTTGTCATTTCATTTATTCCGTTCTTATAGCTCCCATTTTCAAAATTATAGTGACAAGGGGATACATGATCTTGGCTCGAGAATATACATGATCTTGGCTCGAGAATAGAGCATTTCCGACATAGGGATTGACTAGTCCCTCAAACTCGTCATCCCATAAGTCGTTGACTTACGCTACTTCTTCCCATAATTTGAAAAGACCATGGGTAAGCATATTCCCTTCTCCATTCTTTTAGCCTTCAAGGCCTTCATTGGTACTTGTCTTTGGAAATAAGCTTTGCAAGCTCTTATTTGTGTTGTTGTTTGTAAAAACTCCTAGCTCTCCAAATAGAGCTATTTCAATGTCATCTACCTCCTTCTACTAATTGGACAAGGTCCCTTTATCCTTTTCACTAGGCTTTTCATCCTTGGTGGCTCACCGAGTATGGCATGACACTCACACTAGCACCTAGGTCACAGAGTGCTTTGTCAATGGTGGTGTCTCTAATGGTACATGGGATAGAAAAGCTTCCCGGATATTTAAGCTTAGGTGGTGAATTTCCTTGAATGATGGCACTAATACTGTTGGTGAAGGCAATAGTCTCCGACCTTTTAATGGACCTCTTCTTGGTAAGAATATCCTTTATGTATTTCGCATAGGCAATAGTTCCGTGAATGAGATCGAAACTTCCATGTTCTCCACAATTTCAATGAATTTCTTGAGTTGCTCATCAACTTTGGGTTTAGCTTGACGACTTCAAAAGGGTAGCTTGATCACAATGGGCTCCCTTTCAACTTCTTTACTCTATTCTTCAGTTATCTTCTTCAATGATTCATTTGTAGTAGGCTCTAATACTTTGGTGTTCCTTCTTGATAAGTCCGGCTCAATCCTTTCTTTCAAACCTCCATTTTTCATCCCTTCCCTTGACCTAGCATTCCCTTCAATGATATCCTTTTCGATTGGCAGCTTAGGTCCCTCATAATGAGTACCACTCCTCAATTGGATGGCATTTATGGTTTCATTCCTAGTTGGCGGGTTACCTTGGGGTGGTAATTGCCCCTTTTGCCTTTAAGAACTTGAGGATGCCAATTGAGACAATTGGGTCTCCATCATCTTGCTATGATCAATGATGTTGTTGATGGTGATGTCCTTTTCTTTACTATCCTTTTGCATTTGAGAGAAGAAATCTTGTCGATTCTTTTGTATTTGCAAAACCGCTTTTTGAACATCAAAAGCTTGGTCATTGGGTTGGTTATAGGATGTTTGGCTTTGAAATCCGTGAGTGTAGAACGATCTTTGAGTGGGATTTCTCATTGGTGGTGGAGTGTATGGTGTTGGATTTTGAACATTTTGGCTTTTGTATGAAAGATTGGGGTGAAATTTGGTATTTTCGTTGTAAAAGTTTGAGTAGGGGTTTCGATTTTGTAAGCTTGAAATGCATTCACTTGCTCGATGGTTCCTCTACACTCAAGTTGAGTGTGTCCCAAAGTTCTAGAACTTTCACAAACGCCATCAGGAATGGAAGGAGATACCGTCAAAGCATTAAGATGTTGGGATGTTTGTTGCTTTGACGAATTTGAGGCTTCACTTATCTTGGCCATAGCTTTCTCGAATTTTAAGTTCATTGTATCGATGTGAGAACACATTTGTGCACTCAAATCGGCACTTAGTTGAGTGACGGAATCCACATCATGCTTCCCTCCTCTAATAGTATTTCTTGGCCAACTATATTGGGAGTTGGGGACCGCCATTTCTTCTATTTTGGCCCATGTTTGGTTATCATCAACTTCGGTGATCCTCCCATTTGACCCCATATTGAGGACATTCCTCGAATCTTCGAACAATCCATTCCAAAATTCTTGGACTAAGAACCACTAGGTCAACCCATGATGAGGGCAAGAGCGGCATGTTGCTTTGAATCTTTCCTAAGCTTCATAAAGAGACTCCTCATCCCTTTGTTTGAACCCGGTGATTTCAGCTCTAAGCATGTTGGTTTTCTCGGGTGGGTGGAACTTCTTGTAAAACGTGAGTGCTAACTTCTTCCAATAATCGATACCAAGTTTATCCTTGTCAAGGCTTTTACACCATTGCTTGGCGGTTCCGATTAAGGAGAAAGGAAACAACACACATCGAATTTGATCTTGTGTCACTCCCGTTTTGAGAAATAGAATCACAATAGTCACAAAAGGTCTCCATGTGAAGATGTGGATCCTCAATAGTCATTCCTCCAAATTGGCTTCTCTCAACGAGTTGAATAAAGGCGGACTTTGCTATGAAATTCCCGATTAAGTGAGCAGGTGTCGGAGTACCATTTGGTAGGTTCTCCTCGGTTGGCACGGAATGAGATGAAAATTTAGGCATGAGAGGTGGGTTTAGTATTGGGTTGGCTTCTCCTTGTCTTGCAAAAGGATTAGTGAACCCAATTCTTTCCACTTGTGCAATTATTACATCTACAAGCCCTTAGATACCAAAGTTTGGATCCTCCGTTGTTGAAGTAGAAGTTTCCCTAAGGGCTCTCCTTATACCTCCCAACGTTCTCTCAATCTCGTGATCAATAGGTAGGTGATTATCTTGTAATCTCCTACGCATGAAAAATATCAAAAACTAGAAAACAATTAGAACCTCATTAAGCAATTGGCATCCTCAAGGAAAAAGACACAACTAAAAAGTAATATATGATAACAATTCAACAATGCATCATCCCCGACAACGACGCCATTTTGATGCGCATCCCCTCGTTAAGGCCATCAAATAATATTTATACTCTAACTAACTAGCAAGTAGCAAGTAGAGGTCGATCCCAAAGGATGGTTTGTCAAATTATGATCAAATGAAAACTAGTCATGTCTTAATGTCACAAATTTCGGTTGTGTTGGAAACTACACAACTACAAATACAATGTAAATAAACGGAATAACAAAGCATGCGAATAAAAGTGGGGATGTAAACAATTGATTAAAGGTAATAGAGTGTCATGGGTTCATAGGGGAAACATGGTGTGATCTTAGTAATGAATCCGGTAAATGATTATAGTTATGCTAGGATCGAGTTTGTTTATCACTTACAATCCTTAGAAGGACCTAGGTCTCGGAGTCGAGTTGGTTTAAAGCTTACGATCCCTACAACGACTTCCTTCTACTCATTCAACAAATGCATGGTCTAACAATACTCTAGTTGGTTTATATCTTACATTTTTTGTTAAGGAGATAGAGAATCATCCTAGGTTGTCAATCAAGCATTTCATCAAATATAACATGTGCATAAGTTCAAGAACATAACAAACAATCATTAATATGAACTTATCATACATATATCTACCCCATGATTAGTCCCATATTCCCACACTAACCCTAAGTAGAGGACTACTCACAGATAATTGTGGTAAACATGCAAAACAGGGTGTCAAACATCTTAGCAAGCATAAAAATGATGATGAAGAAGTAAATAACAAAGGAAGTGAATTAAGAAAATAAGTAAAGAGTAAAGGAATTATACCAACTTAATATGAACAAAGAAATGGAAGAATAATATAAGAAAGATTTGATTAATGATGAGAAGTTGCCAATTCCTCAATCCAAAATCCAAGAATTCTTCAATTACAAAGTAGATCTCAAGTTGCTTGAATAACAAGGAAAGGATTAAAATATAATTAGGCTAATCTAACCTAAGATATGGATTCTAATGATGTGTCTTAATCACAAGTACATAGGCTATTTATACTAAGTACAACATTGGGGTTAACTAAGGGCTAAAATGACGATTAGGCCCCTTAAATTAGTCCAAAGAGGAGCTAGAGTCAGTAGGACTCATGGGAGTCCTTGTTATGATCAAAGGAGGCATCCTGCTGGGGGACTTGTGCGATTCAGGGAGGACTCGCCCGAATTGGCTTCAAACTCGCACGAGTCTGGGAGGACTCGCGCGAGTTGTCTTTCAGTGTCAGCTCTTTTGCCTTGCTGTCCCAAGACTCGTGGGAGCTCTTCAGGAGTTGTGGGGGGCTCCTCATCATTGCCCGAATATTTCACGTAACTACTACGGTCCTTAGCCTTGGTCCCTCCTTTTTTCTTGGTTGTTAAATGCGATCCATTTAGCTCCCGAATTGCTCCGTAAACGTAAGGTCGGCACTCCTCTCCTACAAAGAGCACCAAAACCTCATAGAATAGCAAATAGGCAACTAAAGATAAGAAACGACCCTAATACATGCATAAAAGCGTAAGGAACGAGGCTAGTTAGGGGACTAAATGTGCGTAGAAACAAGTCACGTCAAATTGTATGCTAAATTCGCGGAAATTTTGAATATATCTTACGTATTTTGTCAATTTTTTTCCAATAATACCCTCTTCCCTGACCTTCGACCCCTCACCACCGAACCTAATTAACTCTTAAATCAACGCATTAGGGTCCGATTTTGTCCGCGGACATGCTCGTCTACTATCATAGATCCCGTTAATTAATCACTAAGGTGAAGTGTGAGTGGAAAAACGATTCTAATTCACCAAACACCTCCCTCTCGTTCTCATGCTTGGACACTAGCTACCCCAACTCACCTCCCTCTGGGTTCGTAAGTCGGACTGTCTAATTCAATAATCAAATACCCGAGTAATTGCCAAGGTTATTAAACCTGTGTTGGTTTCCAAGTCATCTCACTCCCTCTCTCGAGGGTTGATTTCAAACACAAGATTGAAGGCACCCTCCATCGATATTCTAATTTATCAATTAATAAAGTTATTTACTTGTTTATCAATTATTAATATTAGTTGTTAAGTGTTAATTAATCAATCAAATTTTATTTGTTCGTTAAATATGAAATTAGGGTTTTGATATGAAGCGAGTCGTTGTTCGCCATCAAACACATTTATATCTCAATAAAATAGCTAGTATTAAGTAGAGGTTGAACCCAAAGGATGGGTGTATTCAAAGCATTCAGTCTAGATGTAGTTGTTCTTGGGGTGTCACAAATTAGGATTTGGTTTGGTCTAAACTAAAGAAAGGCAAATAAATAGCAAAGAAGATAAATGCAAATAATGAAAGTAAAGATGTAAGCAAATGAAATAAAAAGGCAAATAAATAAAGATGTAAATAAATGATTAACAAACACTAGGGTGTCATGGGTTCATAGAGGAAACATGGTACAAATCAAAGCAATGAATCCGGTAAAAAATTATGGTTGTGTTGGGATCGAGTTGATTTATGTCTTACAACCCCTAGAGAGATTAGGTCCCGGAGTCGAGCTTATATCTTTACAACACCTACAATGACTTCATTCTCCCTATTCAACTATATGCATGGTCTAACAATCCTTGAGTTGATTTATGTCTTACAAGTCTTGTTGAAAGGATAGAGAATCATGCTAGGTTGTCAATCAAACATTTCATCAAACATAACATGTGCATAAGTGAAAACACAACATTCAAATCATTCATATGAACTCATTAATCATAGATCTAACCCATGGTTACTCCCCTCATCCCCCACTAACCCTAGCAACAAAACTACTCACTGCACATCATGATTAGCATGTTAACAATGTTAACATCTATCATAACACAGGCAAACATGATGATTAAGTAAGATATTAAGCAAAGGATTAACAAGTAAATAAAAAGGGATTAAGAAATTATACCAACAATAAAGGAAAGGAAGGAGATCTTTAATAAAGATGAAAACTTGTCACTTAGTCTTCAATACAAAACCTAAGAAATCCAAATGTGAACAATTGAAGAAGTAAATTGCAAGAACAATATTGAAAGTTTGATTATTGAAAGATTAAGGTAAATTGAAGAAAGATTAAATTCTAATCTAATATCTTGTGTAATACCCGTCCCATTGGGGGACCCGTTGACCAGCCATAAGTACCTTTGCCTTGTTAGACCCGTTGATATAGATGCAAGAACTCGACCTAGCGGGGGACACTCGGTCGAGTGTGGGGCACTCGACCGAGTGCAGCTGACTCGATCGAGTATGTTGGTAATCGACCGAGTGCGCAGGTGACAGCTTAATATAATGTTACGCGGAAGTAATAACCCGAAATCATTTCATTTCAATTTTTTTCTCAAAACCTAAAATAAGAACACGTCTCCCTCTACTTCCTTCTTCCCTATCTGGTTGAAGCCTCTACTTAGGAGACCCCCATGGGGGTGGGTGTGTGTGTTAGTCCCGACCTAGCTATCCTTTCGTTGTATAAGGTAAGTCAATGTCGCCATCTGTAGGTTTTGGGTTAGGGTTATGGTTGTGTGTAATATGGTCGTATCATCGTTGTAGGTGTCGATAGCGGTGTTTTGTGATCGTGTATGCGTTGATGATCGGTGCTTATTAGATTGTTATCTAGGAAGGGTTTCCCTACTCAGTTGATTGTAGAACAGTATGATTGAGATTTATTGATGTTATGGTATTGGTATTGCTATTTTGAGCCATTGCGAAAGATGGTCTAACCCCTATTGTTCGCCACTTGTTTTTCTCGACGCAAGGGGGATGTGCACATTAATGGACTTGTGTCTCTCAACGCAAGGAGTTTGAAGATGATGATTACAGTTCTCTGGTTATTTGTGCTTATTCATTATATTGTGATGTTATACAGCTGACTGATCCCGTTTATGTTTTCAAAAATATGGTGATCTATTCAGGGATGGTGAGCAGGGTGATTGCAGGTTTAGTTGGATATATGGATGCTATGCTGCTTGGTGTGTGCTATGGGTTTGGGAGATCGTCTGACGTAGTGACGCCTAGGGGTATAACTGAGCCGAATTGAACTCGAGTTTGGGTGGGCTTGGAATCGTCTCGGAAACTTGAGGTAGAGCTCGTAATCAGCTCAGAATTTTCTGAGCTTAAAAATTCAAAGCTCAGAATCGGCTCGGATTAAGCTCGAGCTCAACTCAAGCTCGATTCGAGCTCCATTAAATCGTTATTTTCTATACATTTTTAACCTTTTAAATCAAAACATTTGTCAAGTATCAAAATTAACTAATAATAAAAAACAAAACGAGCCTAAATGAGCTTCCGATCCAAGCTCCATTAAGCTCGGAATCGGCTCGGATTTTATCCACCTCGGTTCAGAATCGTCTCAGAATCAGTTTTGACTGATTTCCAGCTTTGACTGAGTTGATTCAAAGGGCTCTGCGAGCCAGCTCAGACCATATAAACCCCTAGACTGACGCCTGTAGTTGTAGTGAATTCATCAGTTGTATTAACATTTTAGTATGTATAATTGAGTTGTTGTCAGCCTTTGTTGTAAACTCGTAATGCATTTAATAAAAGTTATTGGATGGTCAATTTGATATACTTACGTGGGGCAACCAAGATACTAGTGCCCTTGGTTATCAGGGAAGGCCTAGTTAAGGCTCCTTGGTATGTAGGGGTGTTACAAAGTGGTATCAGAGCGACGATTTTGGAACCGGTAACCAATGAACCTAATGAACATAGGGTGTCAATTAAAATGAACCTGGTGTATGTGTGTTAGGATCCCCTTGTGCTTGGTTTTGGGTGAGAAGGCGCCCTCATTCCAGAATCCCGACCCCAATATGCTTAAGCTAGTAACCTCGGGGTGGGATGTTTTGTTGAGACTGTTTGTGCGTTATGTGCTAAATGTGCTTTCATTGTATGTGGTTATGTGTAGCTAATATGAACGTGAAATAGTATGTCATGTGAATGATGAATGGCTGCTTGGTGGACGTATGTGTATCGGTAATGATGTATAGTCGAGTATATGTTGATGAACTGTTTTACTTGTTTGAGCATTTGGTAGTAGAGTATTAGGTTGTTGTATGAACCTTAGAGGTAGTGTGTACAAGTCACGAGTATAATGCTATGATGTGTGATTGTGTGCCTTGAGTCGATAGTAAGATGGAGTATAAGGTAGTTGGAGTGTGCTTTGTACCTATGGTGTTTAGTTTTGATAGTATCGTGAGTAAAGGCTAATTAGTGACGAGTTTCGAGACGTACTTCGGACTCCGAGTAACGTTTTGGTATTGTAGGAACGCTGACATTGACAACGCAAAATGTTTTGTTTGACATTTTTTTGGGAAACTCGACTGAGCACAAGGACATACTCGACCGAGTCAAGCTTACTCGATCGATTTACAAGTCACTCGGCCGAGTTCGTTAAAAGCAGACTTTTGATTGAATATTCCCAATATCGACACTCGACCGAGTACCTTGCACTCGACCGAGTGCAGTTCGTAGTCGACTGAGTGTCCCAAATAACCCAGAAATCGCGATGTTTATTTTCACTATCTATAAACCCCTTTTTCATCCTTATTTGGATACAACTCTATTATTATTGGAGCCAGTGTCCTCCACAGTTAGTGTGATAACGTGTATAAATCTCTTATAGGTTCACAGGGTATACTTTGTATTTAATCAGTTGATTA
>VHZZ01002439.1:109609-122656 GCA_009801015.1 Silene noctiflora
ACTCGATCGAGTGCCCCCTACTCGATCGAGTCATGCTCATGATTACACTACCCGCATGCTTTAGTACAACAACTTATACGAAATATCATTAAAACGGCATATAAGCACATTATACCACACAACTCCCCAATTCGCATATTACTAATATCAATCAAACAATAACATTAACATCACCGAATATATTCGCATCATACTTCAATGAATATATTCGCATCATACTTCACATATTCCATCATCTCATTAAAATCATCCTAATATTCCATCCAATATACATAAGCTTCATAGACAATAACGAAAACAGTTAGCGATCCCATGACACACCCATAGTGACTAGTTCGAAGTTATAATGGCAAGTTCGCGACTTTAGGACATCTCCTAAGTCTTTGTATTAGCTCCTAACAACTCCTACCCAGGTACATTTTAATTTGACTCCCTATATTCATTAGGTTCATTACTTATAGGTACCAAAATCGTCGCTCTGATACCACTTTGTAACACCCCCATACACCAAGGTACCTTACCAAGACCACCTTAGCATATAGAGATGTTACTATCTCGGTTACCCGAGGCATAGTATATCATAAGGGACCATTAAGAAACAACATTAAAAGATTAAAGTTTAAAGTGATACATATCAAAATCCAAAAATCCTCAAAGTGAGGTACAACCGTCTCAAAACCAAAAWACTGAAAGTACTGAAACCAAAATTATCATAAGACACAGCGGAAGACTAGCTATAAGACTCAGTGGTGACTCCATCCCAAGCAACCCGCGAGCTATCCAAGGCATACCTGCTAATCAACTGCTCACCATTCCCCAATGGATCATCACAGTTTTCAAAACACATAAATAGGGTCAGTTACTGCATAACAAGATATCACAATACAATACAATACATCGTCACATTCTTCCAACTCCACAATTTCTCCAGACACCTGACTACACAAGTGTAGTCCTGCTAGATTACCCGTCGCAACAGATAATCCACTCCGCCAGTGGGGGCCACAGTCTTGCCACCTAAGCCCCGCTCAAAACCGTAGAGCGCAAAACCCATTGAACCTTAATGTGCAGATCCCCCTTGTGAAGGGAACCACAAGGGGCGAACAAGGGCGTGAAGTCATTCCCGAAAATGACTTCACTCAGCCGAGGGCGCACCTCGCGAACCATATACAATACAACAACCACAATTAAAAACCATGCCAATACAGAAAAATCAATCATTATCTCAATCATGCTCATACATCACATCGTCACAACTACTTATATAGTAACTGAGTAGGGAAGACCCTACCTGAAATGAAAGTCACAACGCTAACGCAAGCAGATCATAATTTCTCCTCTACAAAGGCACCTCCTATACAAATAGACATTCAATTAAAATCTTTTCAAAAATTAACCCCAAAACCCCCTAATTACTCAATTTAGGGTTTAACCAACATTATTGAATTAACATAAAAAACGATATGAAAATCTTACCCACAACACGACGAATGCAGTGGTATAAAAAGCCCCAAATAACGACCAACACAACCCTTGATTTGAGAGTGAAAAAGAGAGTAGAGCTTTACGTTTTTTGAGCGATGTAAAAAGTTGTAAAGTAAAAGTGAAACTAAAGGATGCATTGTTATATAAAATAACCTCCCCCCTTTTTCTTTAAAATCGAACCGGGAATAAAACCCGTAACAGCGTAGATACTCGATCGAGTAACTATCGTACTCGATCAAGTACCTCTTACTCGATCGAGTTGCCCCAACTCGGTCAAGTAACTAAGAAACAGACTACTGCCAGAACACTGAACATAACCTACTCGGTAGAGTAGCCTCCACTCGATAGAGTACTCAACTGCCCAAAACCTGAGGTATTACATGGATGCCATGCTTCTTGGTGTGTGTCATGGGTTTGGGAGATTGTCTGACGTAGTGACGCCTATAGTTGTAGTGGAGTCATCATTTGTATTAACCTTTTAGTATATATAATTGAGGAGTTGTTAATTTCCGTTGTAAACTCGTAATGTATTTAATAAAAGTTCTTGGATAGTCAATTTGATATACTTACCTCGAGCAATCGAGATAGTAGCTCCCTTGGTTATCAGGGAAGGCCTAGTTAAGACTCCTTGGTAAGTAGGGGTGTTACAACTTGATCTACTCTAATCTACTCCTAATGAGGCACTAAACTAAACTAAGGAGACATTGTCTCCAATTTATTACAAATGAGGTATATATAGTAGCTACAAGATTAGGGTTGATTAGGAGGTTAAATGACGATTAGGACCTTTAAGGAAGTCCAGAGACTTGCTAAAGCCAGAGCAACTCGTGGGAGTCCTTACTTGAAAGAAGATCACTCTGCCGGAGAACTCGCTCGAGCTCTGGGGCGGAACTCGAGCTCGAGCGAGTTGGGCTAGGACTTGTGCGAGTTGAGCATTAAGGCTGATTCTGGAGTACAACTCGATCAAGTTGAGCAGGACTCGTGCGCGTTGGGCAGGACTCACGCGAGTTGGTGCGTAGTTGGCCTATTTGAGCTCGGATTGTAAAACGGACGTCATTTCCTCATCCGGACTCCTATTCGAGTGATTCAAAAGCTTAGACCACTTGATTTTCCGACGCCGTTCCATATAGCATAGTTTCAGGGCCAAACAAGCAATTCTTCATTTGGGTCCGAGCGATTTCCGCTTGTAATGGCTCTTTTGTCATCATTGTTGAACAACAACTCGAGGGGAGTTTGCATCCAAACCATTCCAAATCTTTCTTTATTGACTAAGGCCTTTAGTCTTGGTCTCCTCTTGATGCTTGGTCGTTGGATGTGATCAATTTAGCTCTGAAATGCTCCAATTAAGAAAGGTTAGTGTTCTTCTCCTACCAAAAGCACCAAACCTCATATAATAGCAAATTAGGACGCTAAAGACAAGAAACGACCCTAATAATCATGTAAAAGCATGTGGAAAGAGGCTAGTTAGGAGATTAAATGTGTGTTAATACGAGTCACACCAGGTTTGTAGTGGCTACCTACCTAATCGGTGCTCTAGCCATGCATCTAATTAGGATTGTTGGTGATTCGTGGCTACCTAACTAATCACTCAAATTAGTATAATTATTAGTATTAATATTATTAGTAGTAATTTCTTCTTCATATAATAATAATAATAATAATAATAATAATAATAATAATAAAATATTATCATAATTAATATTAATATTATTACATTAATACTATTACTATTATTATATTATAATCATTATTAATTATTATATTAATTATTATTATTAAATTAATAATAATAATTATTATTATCAATTTTTTATTAATATTTTAGTTTAATGAACCTCTCTTTAGTTCAGTTCAACTTCATTCAGTTCATTTCGATTCAATTTCATTCAGTTCAATTAAGTTTACTTCAGTTCAACTCTATTCAATTGAGTCTCCCTCAAAAAGGGAAAAAGTACTTGACAAAGAAGACAAAGCATCATCGTTGGCGGGCGTTGGGATGGCAACTCTATTGATATTCGAAGAGGTTACTATAACGAGAGTATGCCAGCAATAACACATACTCTAGAATTTGGTTCGACACGTGGCTTAATATAGTTCACTCAATTTAATTTTATAAATATAAAATAAATAAAATAATAAGAAAATAAAGGCCACCAATTAAGAGCGTAGAGAAGCAAATCTACGTGTGTGTCCTCATCTTTGTTGATCTTTCCTATGCTAAATTCCACCCTCCACCGGTGCTTCTTGACGTGTCCCTTCTTAGTTACGTTTCTAAATGGAATACACACACCTCATCGAATTTGTCTTTTTCTTACTTCTTGACTAACAAGTTAATTCACACTCACATTAACTAACACCTACAAGTACATTTGTTACTTCTCTCCTAATTCCTTGTTAGTGAGTATGTGTTAGACATTAAACGGGTCAATTGAGTTGCGTTCGGGTTTGGGTTGGTTAATTCAGTTTTGCAAGAATTCGGGCTACATCGTCTTATTTCAGGTAGGGTTATTTTCGGGTGGGTTGCTTTCAAATTATTTGGGGATAGTAGCTAATTTCCGATAATAAACATTCGATCGGGTCAACTTGATTAAGTTCGGGTCAATTCAGATTTTGAGTTAGAATCAGATCTTCAATTCGATGTGGGTCAAGTTCAGTTCAGGTTATTTGGATCGGGTCAGTTTTGTCAAGTCTAGTCATGACCTCAAGTAAATGTTGAGGTGGCCATGAGTCGGTTCAATTGGGGCAGTCGAATTTGCAAGGCAAGTGAAACTGGCGGGGCAACTCGTATATTAGCTGCATCGAGTACATGTTTAAACCTGTTAAAATTGACCAAAATCAACATTCAAAGCTGCAACAAATCTAGAAGGCATATCTATTTTAATTTGAGAGTAATGAATGAATTAGGAGTGATAATTCCATTTTTAAAGGGAATTAGGAGATAAAGAATCAAATGCTTATCCTTAGTGAGTTCACATTAGCCATAACTCCATAAGTGGCATTATGTCACATTGCAATCATGTCGTTATGTCCACTTCATTAGCTAAACATAGTTTCGTCTAATGCATACACTATTCCTTCTTTGGACAAAGTTATCGTCAAAAGTCGAATTATCTTTAAGTCACTAAATTGCTTGATTAATGAAGTATGTATGTAGTTCTTGTGTCATCTTCATTCAAGTGGTACATTAGCTCTTTTATCATCCACTAATAGTGGTCGACGGACAAAGAATTGTCAATTATACTATCCCATAATGATCTCTCATAAACCTAACCTAATTCATTTTTTAAAATTATTAATAAATAAAGTTTTAAGTAAGTGCAAAATGATGGCAAGTTGCGATATAACATAAGGATTGCCACTATATAGCCAAAAGGCGGATAAGTACATCCAACAAATATCTTAGTGTAAATAGGCCCCCTTCGACGGCTCAATTACACACAAATATATACGTTTTTGTTATTCTAGACTTTTCTGAAATGTAAAGGAAGTTACAAAGGCGAATACAATGTCGATGGATTTTAAAGTTACCTCTTGTAATTTTACTAGGTAAATTAGTTGATGAAATTATTCACATTTACTTTTAACTTACATTTGTTTCTATATCAAATAAAATTATTTATGATATTAATCAACATTACAGCATGCCTTTTTTCAAATTAAATTAATTGAAATTACACTAGAATTGTTCACAGAAAGATTTGTATTACTTTATTCATCATGTCGATGAAGTTACACATTCCACGAATCAAGAACTGTATCAGCTTCCACTTTAGACCAATCATGGATAGTCATGTGTCCCACTAATCTCACCCTCTCCGCCGCCATTGATACCTCCATCAACCAGTAAATCCCCAACAATACGTTAGAAAATCGACATGAAACCTATATAATCACATTACTTAAATACATCAATTAGTATATTTAACTTGTAAATAATCCGGCCTATTAACTTAATCACCAACTATACTACAACAAAATCTTGAATAAGAAAGACGTATTCGTGTTCAGCTTAGAACGGTTCGAGTAGTAAAAATAAGACAAAAGCGGAATTCATGGAGAATAGCAAAAAGATTGTCTCAATGATTAAGTTGGGATAATAAATAATCCGTTTTAATGTTACGACAGATGTCTTGGTCTTTAAAAAGACTAACTATATTTAAAAGACTAACTATACACTTTCAAGACATTTTTCTCAAACATTATAATAATTACTCATAACGAGTTCACTCGTGACTACTTATCCTAAATCATATCGAGAAACATTTATACATCTACTTAATTGAAATGCCACCCGATAACACATATATTCCTTCCAACTCGTAATCCCCCCAATCAGCCAATAATAATAATAATAATAATAAATCCAAATTATAAAGCAAGAACTCCTATATTTAAGGAATACTTCATATTACACAAGCACCCAAAATATATACATTTATCATGCCAAAAAGCAAAGTATATGCAATATACTATATAATTACACCATTTTCCAAACTATTCATCATCACATAGTACTTAAATTAAAACTTAGCATTCCACTTTATTTGCTTTCTAACCATTATTATGTACTTGTCCAACTTGCTATTGCATCATTGTTATATACACCAAAGGGGTAGAAGAGGTATTTTTAGACTATTACTATTATAGTTCACCCAACACTGGCTTTTGTTCTAGTGTGCAAAAAGCTCAATCATTAGGGACCACTATGAGAAAACTAGTCCTATAAGAAAGGGGTTTAGTGCAATTATATCAAACCTTAAGGACTTAATATTAAATATTATGTTGTGTATATCTATATAATTATTATTATTATTATGATCATTATTATGATTAATACTCTACTATGAGTCCACCAAGAGGGGCTCTATGTGGAATTCCCTTCCTCCTTTTGGCTGTTCTGAAATTAAGAGAAGTTGGAGGTGGTGTCGACGGGGTGAAGCTTTGCACCATTTTGTTGTTGTTGTGGTAGTTGTTCATCATCTCCTCCCTTGTGGTGGTGCTACTTGTGCTACATGAATCCTCGGAATCTGACTCCATTGACGACTTCATTCTCTTCCTCTTTTGGAATTTCTTCGATGTCCCAACGATCTGCAGAAGAAAACCAATTCGTTTAGTCGAAAATTAATTTGACAAACCAATTTAGGCAAGGTATAAAAGGATGAACTATCCACCCTTGATGTCCAAATCATGACATATTGTTATAACAAGGCATGAGCTTCCACTTGCAATTTAGGTAGATTTTGTGCCAATAATGCAACCAATTCAATTTAACAAATTGAGAAATAAACAGAGCACACATAAGTCAACTGCGAGTTAAAATCAATGTTAAAAAACAAATATCATCAAGTTGTGCACAAATTTTTGTTTAAAACGGTAAATTGTAACTAGTTCGAAAAAAACAGAGCGTGCCACATATTTATTCTCGATATAAGAAAAAATTTAACATACACCCGATGTATTATATCGCCCACGGTATACATGTTCTCAATAGCTAGGAAGTACAGTAACGTAATACATGGGGTGTACATAAGAATTTCTTGTGTTTATGAGGTGTGATGAGGGGGACAAAGCCCATTAAAGAAAATGTTTATTTAATTAAAAAACCCAATTATTTACACCCACTAATAATATCTTTAATACAAGCCATTGCAAGGAAAATGTGACCTAAAGATGTGATTATGGAAGCAGTAATAGAAACTGAAAGAATTAACAATGCATTAAAGGCAAGTAATTATAATTTACCTTACAACCAAGAGAGCAGAAACGGAAGGTATCAAGAAGGCTGCGTTCACAAACTTGACATGTGTTGGTGACACCTTTACCCGGCCTAGGTTGTGGCCTTTCATTCAAGAAGACGACCCGAGCACTGTTGATTATGTAGGTCTGAACTCCGGTTATGTCCAACACCTTTTGTATTTCCGACACCCGAATCACATCATGGTATGACGACCTTCGAATCTGTCCACCAATCATTTCAAATTTAACTTAGCATTGTAGCGTGTATTTTATGGACATGAATCAAAATATTATTCCCTATTAATTAATTAATTAATTATTCCCTATTAATTAATTAATTATTAATATAGATGAGAATATTTCTTGAGGGGCAATTAAAGTTTAGCATGTGTAGTTAAGTAAAACCAAGTCATAAATTATGAAAATTTTATTAATATTAATATATAGAGGAGATTATTTCTTAAGACGCAATTAAAGTTAGGCGTGTATGATTAAGTACTAGTCAACATTCAACATTGTTAAAGCTAACAAGAAACAAATTGAGAAGCGCAACCCCCACAAACTTAATTTTCCAACACATTTGACAAGGAGGTGAGAATAGCAGAATTATTATTATTTTATTATATTATTAAAGACAATAAGTCTTGTGTGAGACGGTCGCACTGTGACACGATTCCATTATATAAAAAGATAACTTATTTTTTAACACTAAATACATAAATTTTTTAAAAAATGGACGGTTTCATTCTAGAATTTGTGTATTAAAAAAAAAGCGTATTTTTTTGAAAATAAAAATTGGAATTAAACTTGAGAAATAAATGTGATAGCACACACTATAAGAAAAAAAAAAAAAAAAGGAAAAGGCAGTGAATGAAAGATCAAATCTTTGATAATCCCATTTGTGGAAATTAATGTACCAAAATGTGGAAAAGATAACATCACTAGATAAAGGAATCTACATACAAATAAAAAATTTACACCGAAATTGAAAACCCATGACCTAACATAAAAACCATAATGTGAAATTTCAATTACAATATTGTAATGACTTTGTAGCTCATGAGAAACATAATGCCACCCCCAAACCAATAAAGATTAGAACATAATGCCACCCCCAAACCAATAAAGATTAGAACTTTTATCGAATTATATTATACCGACCTTGTGGCTCACTACGACACCAAAACCACAATGTCACACCAATAAAGATTAGAGCTTTATCTGATTATACTGAACTTGTGACTTATTACAACACGAAAACCATAATGTCACACTAATAAAATGAGGAGTTTATCGGATTAAAATGACCTACGACTCATTACGACACGAAAAACCATAATGTCACACCAATAAAGACGAGAACTTTATCGATTATACCGACTTTTGTGGCTCATTACGGTTGAAACAAACACAATGTAAGAGTAATAAAGATTAAAACTTTAGAAAAGGTAGTGAATTTTATACCTGAATGGCACGGTGGTCTTTATGATGAGCAAGACATAGAGAGCAAAGTGAACCATTCATACAGTCCAAACAAAACATGTTACATTCGCTTTTATGAGAATCGGGATGATATTTGCATTGAACGAAGAACTTCTCGCGTAACAATGGCTTCAACCATCTTGGCCATCTATTTAGATCTTCATCATCTGGTCCTCCGCCACCCTAATTTACATTTTTAAACCATATTATTAAACATTAATAACCCACATAATAATAATTTTAAAAAAATACTAAAATTGGAAACCAAATTATGGGAATTCTGTAGAATGTAGTGTATGTACCATTATTCGACGATTTTTGGGTTTAATTTCACGAACAGTGGATTCTTGATTATCTATCGCCAGCTTGAAAAACAGGGGAATAAACAGAGTAATTGTATTTTTTTTAGAGAGAGAAATTTTAGAGAGGGACAGTGTGGAGGCGTTTGCTTTGGGTTGGAAATGTATATAAGATAATGAAGGGGTTTTATTATAAAGAGATAAAAGAAGGTGGTAGACTGGTAGATGGCGTAATATTATTTATTAATAATATTATTAATTAAAATAAAATAAATATAGAAAAAAATAGAAAGGGTTGTTTTTTCCTTCAATCTAGACGATTTTATATTAATTTATGGTAAAATCTTATTCTGATAAATAAAAGGTGATTTTAGGATAAATTATTGTAAAATGGTTTTGGAGGAGATCGAACGAAAAGAGGAGTATTAGGTTCGGGTTATACAAACCTAGAAAGATACGTTCGCTCCAAGGAAGTTGCATCTGAAATGAACCGACCTACTTTTCGTTTCATTTTCAAGGCCTTTGGTCTTATCTTTAATTTCCTTTCTTAATAATAGTGTGTGATGTAATTAAGTATTTTATGTTTTTTTTTGGGTGGAAAAAATAATTGTTTGGGGCATCAATTATTGGCACTTAGCTTACGAATGTATGTATGTGGAGGATTAATTTATGGTGTGTATATGCATGAAATGAACTAGAATGATGAAATGGGCCCACTATTCCTGCCTAATTGAATAAGTCTATGGACAAGAATACATCAAAGGAGAAATGAGTAAACCTAGCATTTGGATCACTTGAGTAGCGACGTAATGCATAATCGAACCGATTTGAGTTTGAGCTTGAGTGGGTTGAAATTGGCGAAACATTAGCTTGAGTTCGGAACCGGTTTGACATTTTCCGAGTTTAAAATATTAAAGATTGGAATCAACTCAGTTAAACCGTTATTTTCTATTGATAAGGAGATTGATATCGGTTTGGTTGATGGGCATGACATGCCCCTTCGTCCGACGAATTTGCTACTTTATTCTTGGGACAGGGGCGTGATGTGTGTGTCGATCTGACGGGGACTTCCCCCTTGACTCAGTCTGGGATGTCTAATTTTGTGCCCAGTCGTGTTGTTGTTGATGTTGCTCAACGTAAGTGTGTCAAGTACCGGGATTTGTACATGGCTACTATTTATGGTTTCCTGCCTTTCTCCTTCTCTTCGCTGGGGGAGCTAGATGCGGATGTTGTTGTCTTACTCAAGCGGATTTAGAAATTATCTGTGTCTCAGGATGTCAGGGCTCGTGCTGCCACTTACATTTTTTTCTAAACTTAGCTTTGCTATCACTAAGGAAGTGGGCGCCCAGATTGTATCTCGGCTGCCCACTAATTTTTTTGTAAAGTTTGATTTTATCTTAACAAAAGGTACCCCTTTTTATAATAATAATAATAAAAGTTATTATAATGGTGCTGATTTACTTATTAATAGAATTTTTCACATTTCACCAAAAAAAAGTTATAATAATAATAATAATAATAATAATAATAATAATAATAATAATAATAATAATAAAAGTTATTAAGACATAGCTTTGTTATCGCTAAGGGAGTGGGCGCCCATTGTATCTCGGCTGCCTACTAATTTCTTGTAAACTTTGGTTTTATCTTAATAAAAGGTGCCCCCTTGACTTAGTCCGGGATGACTGATTTCGTGCCCGGCAGGGTGGTGGTTGATGCTGCTCGGCGGAAATGTGTCAAGTATCAGGGCTTGTGTACGGCGATCGACTATGGTTTCATACCTTTCTCTTTCTCGTCCTTGGGGGAGTTGGAGGCGGATATTATTGCCTTACTCAAGCGGATTCAAAAATTTTCTGTATCTCAGGATGTCAGGGCGCGTGCTACAACTTTTATTTTTACTCGACTCAGCTTTTCTATAGTTAAGGGGGTGGGAGCCCATATAGTGTCTCGGCTGCCCACCAATTTCTTGTAAACTTTTTTTTGATCTATCGATAAAAGTTGCGATTTTATAAAAAAAAATGAAAAATAATAATAATAATGATAATGATGATAATGATAATGATAATAATAACAATAACAACAACAACAACAACAACAACAACAACAACAACAACAACAACAACAATAATAATAATAAGAATTAGAATAAGAATAAGAATAATAACAATAACAATAACAATAACAATAACAATAATAATAAAAAAAAAAAGTTGTGCTTTTTTCTTAACGTTGGTAAATCCGAAGTCTTTTGGCTTAAGGAGGATCCCGGGAGCAGGCTTCCTGGTGTTTGCCCCTATTGCTAGGCTGTTGCGTGGTGTTAAAGTCCTTGGTGGCTCTGTGAGTGTGTGTCATGATTTCAGTAGTGAGCTTGTGGTGAGGAAAGTGACTAGCACCATCGCGCTTATGGTTTTCGTTGTGATGATTGATGATCCATAGTGCGAGCTGATGTTGCTTCGGGCTTGTATTGGTATTTCGAAACTCTAATTTGCTTCACGTACTTGTTCACCTACTGTTTTTGTGACTGCTAAGCTTTCCTTTGACTCGACGCTTCATTCTCATTTTGGTTTTGGTGACTGGCAATGGCGGCTTGCCACCCTCCCATTTGCCTTCGGAGGGCATGGTGTGTATGCTGCTGGAGATGTTCTACACTATGCTTTTTTGGCATCTGGCTTACAGTTTGCTGAGTTACTGGCTAAGCTCCTTCAAGCCTCTTGTATCGTGGCTCTTAGACCTACTTTTGATGCGACACTGAGTGTATTTAATGAGGTTTCTGTTGGAGTAAGTGTCCTCTGTAACACCCGAGAATAATAAATTTATAATATAAACTATTTTTAATAGTTAATTCCGATTTTAAACTATTTTTATAATTTATTACGGTAATTGTAATTTTTAATATTATCTTCGTAAAATGTAGAGTCTTAAGATATGTTAATTATAATTACTACTATATAAATCCGTCTTAATTGTGTAGTAGCATTAAGACGATAATCTAGTCCAAACCCGATAAGTCAAGTTGGGCCTAAATGCCTTAAGGCCATATAAATCCCTTGTTTTCCCCAAATTCCACCTTAAACCCTCCTTCTTCCCTTCTAAATTTCCAGCAAACTCACACTCCCTTCAAACCCCATTAAAACACATTTTTTCAAGCTTAAGACGGACGTAAATTCTTCGTTACTTGTCCGTTTCACTTAATTCTTGTGCCAATCTCTTCCTTTTCTCGTTCTCCTTCTTTTAAGGTATAAAAGTTACTGTCTTTGTTCCTCCTTCCCCATTTTCGAGACCCTCCTTCCTCCATTAATGGAGAATTCTTCATTTTAACAAGTTTTATTGTGGTTATAGGTGAAGGCTTGGAGGATCCCGACGCTGATACTTATATTGTGGAGGATTCACAAGAAGAATTGGAAGCATAAGGTAACATTGAAGGGTTCCTCGACGATACTTGGGATTTTATGTGATTCCTTGAGTTTATAATGTGTAGTTTCATGCTAGAATGTTCAAAGTTGGTTCCTTTATTGAATGTTATGTTTACATTCTGTTTTTAGATGATTTTGAGCATGAATAATGTTGGTTTGGTTGAGTTATATGCTGAAAACATGAGATCGACGTATTTTCACATGTCTAGATGGATTTCACATGTTATGTCGTCTTCGAAATGGATTCCTTTGAATTAAGTTCACATGTATATGCTGGGATATGTTGGATGCTGATATTATACAAGATTACGTGCTCTTTACGCTGAGTTTATGCTAGAAAACAAGTCGGAAATCATGTTATAGGTAAATTCTGTCGAAATATGTATCAGGTAGTCCCAGCCGGTGGACCGGCTGCCGGTCCACTGACCGGCTGGGAAGGTTCATGTTTCATTGCATGTAAATTGTTGTTGGTGTTGTCCCAGCCGGTGGACCGGCTGCCGGTCCACAAGCCGGCTGGGAGAGTTTCTGCAGGTTTTGCCTAAAATTCAAGTATCAGGTATTCCCAGCCGGTGGACCGGCTGCCGGTCCACTAACCGGCTGGGGAGTCTTCTGTCTCGAGTTGTTCAAAATAT
>VHZZ01002440.1:21292-48300 GCA_009801015.1 Silene noctiflora
TTAAGTGGTATTTAAGGGGGTAATTAGAAAAAACGAACATAAAAGGGGGTTATTTGTAAAAAACCGTACATAAAAGGGGGTTATATACAAAAAAAACTAACAATTATAACCTCAACCTAACCATTTGATACATGTCTCGTGACTTTTTAGACAGAAGTTGAAGTATGTGTATTTTGAAAGTGTCGGAATAATACAAAGTCACTTTATGTTCGCGCACTGCTTTCCAATTCCCCGGAGAAAAATAGAAAATCCCCTTCCCTCTCAGAAACTTGTTTGTTCACGTACCAAAAAAAAAAAAAAAAAAAAAAAAAACTTGTTTGTTCTGCCTCGTCTCCTCCAGTGATGGCGGTATTGAGCAGATTAATAAGATTTCCAACTTCTAATCCATCCCTCGTATTCTCAATCATCCGTAACCTCACCACTCTGATTTCCGAAACTACCCTCAACGCACCTCCCTCAATCCTCTCTAACTCCAAATTTCATCATACACAACCCAAGGGTAGAGATGTCCATTGGGTGTTTCTAGGTTGTCCTGGTGTCGGCAAAGGCACTTACGCTACTCGCCTTTCCAAGCTTCTCGCTGTCCCTCATATCGCCACCGGCGATCTCGTCCGCCATCAACTCTCCTCCTCTGGCCCTCTTGCTCCTCAGGTTTTCTTTTTTATTCATTTCCGTCCTTAGCCGATCCGTCCCGGTCATTTGTTTATCTATTCCACGCACGGTGTCTTTGTCAATTGTTTAACTTTCTATTTTAGGAATGCCTTTCATTGGCAATTTGATCCTCCACCGTTCGTAATTGGTGAGAAACTGAGAAATCACAAGCAACATGGTAATCTTGTTTCACGAGTAGTGTCATTTTCTGTGTGGATTTCTGTGCTTGTAGCTACATTGTTTCACTTTTAATTTTGCGGATATTTTTAATTTCACTGTTTTTCTCCCGCATCTATATGTTAATTATATAGGCTCCTTTTGTTATGATTTTATTCTTGATTTTGTCGAGTATTAACACATTATATACTCTTAGCTTACAGAGATCGTTAATCAGGGCAAATTGGTTTCCGACGAGATCATAATTCATTTGTTGTCCAAGCGTCTTCAAGCTGGAGAAGCACTAGGTGAATCGGGATTTATTCTCGATGGCTTTCCACGTACACTTAGACAGGCGGTATGGATATGTTTCATCTATAACTGTATATACTCTTGCATATGAATGTGCTTTTGCTTGTATGCATGCCAACACTGGAGGAAGGAGGGGTGAATAAGAAATCCCGAGTGATTTCTTGTTGATAAAAAGTACTCCGTTTGTCAAAATAAATAGAAGAGTTCAATCAGAGGACTAGTAATGATAAGTCATGCAATTAACTATTGAAACATTCTCTACTAATAAGTAATAATGTGTCCTCATTAACTAAAAATCTAAAACGGGATATTCAGGTTTCTGCTTTAAAGAAGTTTGTGGTTTATATGGGACCTACTACTGCATTACCACTTTTTTAGTCGATGTCGGCTGCATTTGTGGTGCAATTAGTGATATTAGGCCATACCGTGGATCCCAGGATCAAGATTGAAACTTATTGATAATACCATGGCCGCGATTCTAAGTTATTAAGCATGTCTTTGTGCGAATCCTTGTTATATTGTTGTTGTTATAAGTACATGTGCCATTCAACTTTAGGAGCATAGAGCTTTAACATCAAAGAAACTATCTCAATCTTTAGGGTCAGCTTTATGCTTTTGCTGCTTGCTCTTAAATCAAGAAATTTGGGCATCTGTTGACATGTTCAATAATAAGTTTTCAACGTCTTATTTTGGGGACATGAACTATTCAGATATAGTTGCACTGAGCCACTGATGCTCAAATTATCATTTTGTTATCTGTCTGTTATTTTGGTGCTTAAGGGAACACTTCTTCAATGTAATTTTCGAAGCATTTTTCATTTTGGGTCATTCGGTTGTAACTTGTAATGCAATAGAAGTGGAACCAATATTCTTTTGGCCTCAAGAGTAATTTTGTCATTCAATCCATTATAAAGGAAATAGAAGTTGGACCAATATTAATTGTTGTTACACTTCCACACCATGTAGTGGTACTATCAAGTCATACATCCAAGTCCCTACAGCTGGGTAATTCTCTAACTGTAATGAGATAGGTTGTTATGGAGAGAGAAAGTAGAGTGAGAAAATTCCCTCTAATTTCTTAAGCTTTCCTGATTTTGTACTGCAATGGCGTCCAATTTTGGTTCTCCTTCTCAATCTTCATCACTTAGTACTAAACATAATACGTATTATCTCACAAAAATCACAAAAAATTAGTATTAATAATTTACATAATAAAAATAAAGGTTCTCTTCAGAGTTCATCTGCTAAGAACACAGATGTTCATGATATTATTCAGATTCAACGTGAAGTAGTTGATTCCTTACGTCAAGCTGGTTTTAATGCTTTTAATGCTGATGAATATGATCGGGGATGTTGTTCAGATCCTGAAGAATGGCAATTTGTCCCACTAAGGAAGCGTATGGCACTGATACCTTACCTCCTATTCCTGAAATTGACACAGGTGATACTTCTCAAAGTTCTCCATCTCTTCTGAAACTTAATGTAGAGGATGTTGTGGAGGAAATTGACTATTGGAATTCTGCTGTGTATGGTTATGTCATGGGGGCTAATCCTCCTTGGGAAGTTCTGGAAGGTTTCCTGAGAAGGCTGTGGTCTGATTACAAGATTTCTAAAGTCTCCTTTCTACCTAATGGCCTTTTTGTTGTAAGATTTGATACTATGGAACATCAGAAATTAGTCTTGGATAGGGGTATGGTTTTATTTGATGGCAAGCCTGTCATCTTAGAGCATGGGATCCTGATGTGAAAATTTCAAAGGTTGCTGTTGTTAAGAATGTACCTATCTGGGTTAAACTGGTTGGTTTGGATCTAAAATTTTGGGGAGCAAAGTGTTTGGAGAAACTTGCAGGCCTAGTTGGACAGTTTATTCGAATTGATGAACTTACTCTCAATAGGACTTTGCTGGGATATGCTAGGATACTGATAGAAGTTGAAGTTGATCAAAAGTTCCCAGATAAGATTTGTTTTCTGGATGAAGCAGGTAAGGAGGTTACAGTATTGATTGAATATGACTGGCTGCCTATCACTTGTACTAAATGTAAAGGAATGGGTCATAATGAGAAGGTTTTGTAGACGATCTATGAGGAGAAATCCACCTGTACCAGTCAAGAGACCTCAGCAGGTTTGGAGACCTAAACCTAGTACTGGTGTGGATGTGGACCCAAAAGAATTCCCTGTGATACTGTTGTGACTAAATCTGGTAGTAGCAAACCTGTTACTCCAAATCCTGGATTGAGAATACCTTTATTCTCCAGCCAGAATTATTACCAGAATGACTAGGCATGAGTCAAGGCTGAATGGCCATACTTCTGGAGATCTTCTGGTGGATTTTAATGTTGAAATGGCAGGGTGTGCTGAATTGGTTGATAAAGGAGGAGGAGGAGGTACCCATTCTCCTCATGATTAAGATGGGAGTATGAAATGTTAGGGGTCTAAATAGTGTGGCTAAACAAAAATACATCAAATGGTTTCTGCACCAACATGATGTTGATATATTTGGACTCCTTGAGACTAGGGTAAAACCTGGTTCTCTAAACAAGGTTGCTGTCAAGCTGGATGCTCAATTCATTCATCTGAAAATTACTGATGTGATTACTGATGTATGTTTTTACTCGACTTTTGTTTATGGCTTCAATAAACTAGAGCTTCGAGGCCCTCTCTGGAATGCTCTTATCAGATTAAGTAGAGTTGATCCTTGGATTGTGTTGGGAGATTTTAACAGTGTGATGTTTCCTACTGAAAGAATTGGCTCTAGAGTTAGGGATGCTGAAATAGCACCTTTTCAACAAGCTGTCTTTCTTAGTGAACTTCAGGACATGAGGACATGAAAACGACTTGGGCTTTTTTTACTTGGACCAATAAGCAGCCTAGTAATACCAGAGTATTTAGTAGGATTGACAGGGTGCTTATTAATGATGGTTGGAAGAATATGAGACCTGATTATTATGCTCATTATCTCCCTGAGGGAGACTTTGATCATTGTCCTTGCCTTATTGAGAATGGTGCTGTTCACAATGTCAAAAATAAACCATTTAAGTTTTTTAATATGTGGAGTAATGTGGAGGATTTTATTGGGATTCTGAAGGAACATTAGAATAGCTATGGTACTGGTACTCCTATGTTTAATCTTGTTAAAAATCTCAAGCTTCTTAAACCTGTTTTGAAGCTATTGAACAAAGACTTATTTGCTGATGTTGAAAAGAATGCAGATATGGCCTATAACATGTTATTGGACTGTCAATTAAAACTTCAACAGGATCCTTCTCTCATGGATACTGAGCCCCAGATTAGAGCTAGCTATTTGATGCTCAATAAAGCCAAGGAGGATTTCCTTAGGCAGAAGGCTAGTGTGCTTGGGTCAAGGAGGGTGATGCTAATACTGCTATGTTTCACCAAGCAATCAAAAGTAGGCAATCTCACAATAAGGTGTTTAAAATTGAGGATAGTAATGGAGTTGTATGTAAGGAGCCTGAGGCAATTCTTAAAGCTTTTGCTGATTACTACATGGTCTTATTAGGAACAAGTAAACCTACTCATGGTTTTTATAAGGCTTGTTGCCAAAGGGAATCAAATTGCTTGTGAGGATTGGGACAGTATGTGCCTATGTCCTACTGAAATGGAGATTAAGGATGCTTTGTTTGGTATCCCTGATGACAAGAGTCCATGTCCAGATGGTTATACAAGTTGTTTTTTTAAAAAAAGGATGGGAAGTTATTAAGAAGGATTTCATTATGGCAGTCCAAGTTTTCTTTATTCATGGGAAACTGCTGAAACAACTTAATGCTACTAATCTGGTATTGCTTCCTAAGATTGACAATCCTCTGAATGTGACTCAATTTAGACCCATTGCTTGCTGTAATGTGGTGTATAAAGTCATTTCTAAACTCTTATGTTCTAGGATGTCTGACAGTCTTACCAAGATTATCAATCCTGCACAGGTTGCTTTTATAAAAGGCAGGAGTATTATGGGAAATATACTTATCAGTCGAGATTTGGTCAGATTGTATACTAGGAAAAGTGTTTCTCCCAGATGTATGATGAAAATTGATTTGAAGAAAGCCTATGATTTTATTGAATGGCAGTTTGTTGAGCAAATGATGGAGAGTTTGAATTTTCCTCCTCACTTATGGTTTGATTATGCAATGTATTACATCTCCAACCTATTCTATTGTGCTGAATAGCCAACCTTATGGTTACTTTCAGGGGAGAAGGGGTTTAAGGCAAGGGGATCTTATGTCTCCCTTGCTTTTTACTTTGTGTATGGAGTATTTGAGCAGATTGCTTGAGGAAGTAAGTAGGTTTGCTTGAGGAAGTAAGTAGGTTTCCTGGGTTTAAATTTCACCCTTTGTGTAAGCCATTGAAACTTATGCACCTAATGTTTGCTGATGACTTACTGCTATTTTGTAAAGGAGACCTGATATCTGTTGTGTCAATCATGGAGGTTTTCAAATGTTTTTCTAATGCTTCTGAATTAACTATAAGTGCTGAGAAGTCTGATATGATCTTTAATGGTCTTGAGCCTTCCCTTGTTCAAACTATTTTGGATTATACTGGATTTGCCAAAGGCTCTATTCCTTTTAAGTATCTAGGGGTCAAAATTTCTCATAAGAGACTCTCTAAGTTCGATTGCAATGTCCTTGTGGAGAAGATGGTGGCCAGAATCAGGGGGTTGAATAGTAGGAGAATCTCTTATTCTGGAAGACTGGTTTTGGTGAAGTCTGTTCTAGCTACCTTACATAACTACTGGGCCCAAATTTTCATCCTCCCTGTTGCTATTTTGGATAGAATTAGGGCACTGTGCAAGAATTTTTTATGGGAAAGCAGTGACAAGTATTCTAAGGATCCTCTGGTTTCCTGGGATGTCCTGTGTCAAGGTAAAACCGCTGGTGGTCTTGGATTAGTGGACAGCAGAATCTGGAATACTGCAGCAATTGGGAAATTAGTCTGGTGGATTGTATCCAAAAAAAGACCATCTTTGGATTAAATGGATTGATTGTATTTATATGAAGGGTACACCTTTTTTGGATTACACTCCAACAAATAACAGCTCATGGTCTTGGAGAAGTATATGTGCTGTCAAGGAACTTATGAAACCAGCTTATAATAACAGCAAATGGTTGGGTGAGGATAAGGAGTATTCCATTGCTGCTGGTTATGCTTGGTTGCATCCTGGTTCTACTGCTGCAAGGGTTCCATGGTTCACTGAGATTTGGAACAAGTTTATTATTCCTAAGCATAGTTTTATTCTCTGGTTAATCAAGAGGGAGAGATTGCTTACTTTGGATAGGTTTTTCGTATGGGGATTACTGATAGCAAACTTTGTTATCTTTGTGGTGTTGCTGAGGAAAGCCAAAGTCATCTGTTTGTAGACTGCATTTATGCTCAGAGATGTTAGGCTCTGTCACATTGGCTAAGGTCTTGCATCCCTGAGCTGAGTAGTGGTCATCAGTATTTGAGAATGAGGCATCTTTCTGGTATGGGCAGGCTGCTGCTGTCTGCTATGTATTCTGCTCTACAATATCGTATCTGGTTTAATAGGAACCTCTGCAGGTATGAAGGCTATGTTATGCATCCAGTGAAAGTGTTGGCAGAGGTCCAAGCTGACTGCAAACTGAGGGTTCAGGGCTTGAATTTAGGTTGTATGAAAGTTTCTGATAAAATGCTATGTATTAAGTTAGGTATTATGTAAGTTGTTGATGGTGCTAGTATAGTAGAGTATGTGTGAAGGTCTCTTCGTTAGAGACTTTCTAAAAATGGATAGTTTGTATTGGGTATGGCCTTTGTTATGAAGGCTTTGATTTTAATGCAACTCACATTTCACCAAAAAAAAAAAAGAAAAATTCACTAACTGTACGCTTCCACTCCCTTGCCCTACCACATCCAAGTCCCTTCAGTTGGGGAATTCACTCACCATGGGCTGATTGAGCTAGTGAGTCCTTTACTCTGGATAAGAACATGTTGCGACTCTAGCAAGAAGTGTTTTTTTCTTCCAGAATTTGAGATACATGTGTATCCCCGGTACTTGGGCAGTTTATGATTCAAAACTACTTGTTTTACTGCTGTTATTAGACGAGCCAAATATTCAATATTGTCAATTGAAATATTAGAGACCATATATTGGCTCATGAAACCTGCTGCATTTCTCAGTTTGATGGACTCCACAGTTTAGGTTATGGGACAATATAAACTTGTCGTTCTTCATGTCCTTAACTTGGTGACGTTCCTTTGTTCATGTTTTTGTTATAGTTCTTATGCGCAAAATTTGTGGATCATGTTCTAATGTGGTGACAGGAAATTTTGGAGGGAGTTATTGACATTGATTTGGTCATCAATCTCAAGCTCCGGGAGGAAGCATTAATTGCAAAGTGCCTTGGCAGGAGGATTTGCAGTGAGTGTGGTGGAAACTACAATGTCGCATGCATTGACATAAAGGGTGATAATGGAACCCCTGGACTTTACATGGCTCCCCTTCCTCCACCCCCTGAATGTGCGTCAAAGCTTATCACTCGTCCAGATGATAAGGAAGAAGTTGTGAAGGAGAGGCTTCGAATATACAATGAAATGGTATTTTTCACAATTTCCATTAGGATAAAGATCATTCTATTTTCAATTCTACTCGTTGGCGTCCATAACTCTCTCCATCCATCCCATTTGTATTGTTGTTTTCCCCCATTTGACTGACATTTTTTTCTCAATATACCTTAGATGCTACTCCCTTCGCACATTTCGTTGAAGGCCATGGTTAAGATTTAGTGATGAACTATCGTTATTACCCCTTGACTTGTAAAATTTTAATTAAGTGTAGAAATTTCACAAAATCCCTTGCTTTATACTCCGTATTATTGACTATGGAAGTATGGATAGACTTTTTTATTTCACAAGATATAGAAATGATCTAATTATTTTGGGACGAAACAAGAAGAAAATGAGAGAGATGAATTTTTTAGTTTTGCTCTCTCTATTGAGACATATTTAGACTCATATTACATTTCATCATCTTTCATATATTAGTGAAATTAATGGTCAGAGTTGATACATGCTGCTGTTCACCAAAATGAAATTGAGTACAATATAATCAGTGTGGATGGGCATGCTAACATTGAAGTTTACTATACTCGGTAGATGAATGTACTTCTTTACAAATGTCTCTGGACACTGGCAGTTTAACACTTTCCGAATGAATTAACTTGCAGAGTCGACCCGTTGAGGAGTTCTATCGTAAACGAGGGAAATTATTGCAGTTCGATCTTCCTGGCGGAATTCCTGAATCGTGGCCAAAGTTGCTGCAGGTTCTGAATCTTGATGGCCATGAGGACGGTCACTCTGCTGCTGCTTGAATCCTTCAGCACTTGTATGTATCATATTTTGTAGGTTAGCAATCATTTTTCCAACAGTATATAGTAATTGAGATGTATATTTGAAACGGAGTTGTAGTAAAATAAATTAGCCAGTTACTCTAAGTTGTGCAATTTAACTGGTATTAGAAGAAAAGTAGAAAAGTGTACACATTTTTTTCCGCATAATGGATGGGTGTGGCAAATTTTGTTCTGCATATGGGTGTGGCAAATACTGTTGTGCATATGTTTCGAAAGCTAGCTCATGTAATTTGTGATTTATGATATCATTTAAATGACGAACTGCTAAATAATTTCTCTCTTGAAGCTTTTGATAGGTGTATCAAGCATATTTAAGGTGCTCCGGCATGGATGACTGTTAGTCTGTTACCCTGAGTAAAACATGAGCTCAGTGACACAGGTGAAGTACATACAAACTACAATCTCGTACTTGGTACTCATGCATTGGACAAAGAACTATTGGGCACGCAGCTGTCCAGATCATTTGTTTATACGAAGATTTTGTGCGACAAGATTTTCTAAGGCCCTGTCACCTTCTTAGTTACTCAGACTCGGTTGGAAATGCATGCTTCCAGAGTTGTGATTTGCATCAGAACAGTTCAGATGTGATAACCATATTTCAGATTAATACATGCATCCATCCAACATGAGTTGATATGATTATCATCTAAAATAAAAGAAGGAACGATAGTCCTACAAATTAATGGAACTTAAAATTCTGCTAGGCATTCTTAGATGACATGTGTTGGATAAGCTTAGACATCATCAAACGAGAGGTACCATTATCATCCTCCCATGCTTTAGAAGCTTCTTCCCCTACTTTCCTAGCACTCTCCCTTAACTCCTTATTCATCATCACTTCCTTAATCTTGTTTGAAATCTCTTCCTTGTTCACTAACCTCTCTCTAATCCACCCCCATCCTCTTGCCCAAACACCTAATCCAGCCGTCTCCACCACCTCAGCATTCACCCTTTGGTCCCCATGCAAAGGCCATCCAAGAACTGGAAGCCCACATTTAGCAGTCTCTGTTATCGAGTTCCATCCACAATGTGTCATAAACCCTCCTACTGCCGGGTGGACTAGTATGCGATCCTGGTCCACCCATTGCTTAAGCACTAGGCCTTTTCCAAGCCTTGTGATTTTCTCAAGAAAATCTTCTCCTAATAAATCTTTCAAGTTTTCTTTCTCTTGGTTGTCGACTACGGTGGTCTTGATCACCCATAAGAATGTCACCCCACTCATATCAAGCCCATCTCCAAGCTCCCTAATCTGCTCTTTTGTCATTGCAGTTCGGCTTCCAAAGTTGACGTACAAAACTGATTTGGATGGGTAATCATCCAACCATGCCAAATAGCTAGGCTTGTCACACCCATCACCACCCATGGTAGTGTTTGTATCATATAGCAGCTTCAACGGTCCTATTGTGAAAATAGGTGGAAGATAACTTAAGGCATCCCCTTGTCGCAAAGCGGACAAAGTTTCCTTCTCAAGGTAATCAAAGCTATATGAGACAATTCCCTTACATTTATGAAGCCAAGAAGAGTTGGAAACAATTAATTTGGTGAATATGTGATTAGGGTTAAAGAATGGAGGGGGTATGCTAGATATGGCTACCGGAGCCATACTTGACGCTATCACCAACTCTGTATCATCAACATTGTTGATGGGTGTGTCAAGATGAGAAAAGAAAGTGGCAAAGGCGAAAAAGCGAGAGGAAGTGATTGGGAGGACATAAATTGGAATTCCAAGATGGCCTAAGGCTAAGTGAAACCCTGAAACAAACATAATATCACACAGAATTGCAGTAGGAGGAGGAGAAAGGTGAAGAAGGTGGCGGGCCAAAAGATGAGCGGAGTTAGAAATGGCTACATAACGAAGGAAGAAAGGGTCCGGAGTAGCGGTTGGATGAGTGGTTGTGCTTGCATTGACAACATTGTGATCAGGCATTGGATTATCCAAGCAAGGAAGTTGGGTGTCGAGGGGGGCAATGTGAGGGTTGTCGGCTAAGAAAGAAGAGACTTGGGTGGTTTCGGCGGTGGAAAGAGTAGGGCGGATAGTCATGAGAGTGACCTTACAGTTGAAGGAAGAGAGCATGGAAGATACTCTTAGGAAAGGGAGTAAGTGAGCCATTCCTGCACTTGGACATACTGCAATATGTGGGAGATTATCTTCAACAGTACTGGACAACTTTCCCATTTTCCAACTTTTTTGTTATTATTATTTGAAATTATGTGGAAATTAAAGAGTAATTTGTTGGGGCTTAAAGCATGGGTGCATTGATAAGTATTTATAGGATGAATTGTTTAGCCTGTAATAACTGTGTTATGTAGTAGTAGTTTGATTGAGAAACGCCAAAATGCAATGCATGAACATGCATTGGATGACCAGTTTAATTAATTGTGTCTAACCGAACATGCATTGGATAATAGGTTAATTGTGTCTAACCAACCATGCAGTAACTGACAACTTGTAAAGTTGTGTGGTTGGTTTTGACTCATCTTCTTAACTCACCCAACTTAGGTTATATTCTTTTAAGTTGAATGAAGCTGTACTAAAATGAAATAAACTGAATTGAGCTAAGATGAATATAGCTGACATAGGTCGATAGTTCTCTGCCTTAATGAACATACAAACTCATCACAGAACTCCACTGTTACTTAAATATGAAAATTAAACTCAACTTCAATATAGTCACCGGGTTTCATTCTCAAGATCGCAGAAAGAAGCAGTTAAGTCATCGTACAATTTCTGGAATTTGGCAACAAGAGCATCCTCACCTTCAGCACGATCCTCACAGTGACGGCATACATTGAATTTGGGCTGTATCATCGCAATCTGTTTTTTGAAGAAACGCAATCCTTTCCAACTTCACGCCTAATACCAAGTCGGCTAACTGGACGCTTGAAAAAATAAAGTTTCTCTGCAGCAATATGGGACGCTCGAGACAATACCTGCAAAACTATTATGGTACCAAAAGATAACACCGAAGCAATACCATGAACGGGAATGACTGTTCTTATGGGAGACTCAAACTGATCAAAAATCAATTTCACAATTATTTCATTCTAATTCTCTATAATAATAGTATTATTACTATATTTTAACAAACAGAAATAGAATTCTATACACTGAACACAGAAAAGGTACAAATAATCAAATTACAGACCAAGACTTCACTAAGACTTCACTATGGGAAAATAAGCATTGGAAATTCTTGCAATGCAACAATATTCTGCACATGATCGTATAAATAGCCGATATTTACTGTTTGTCGGAAAGCTGACTGTCATTACTTTCTTTCTCCTGGACAACCGGGCTTTGTACTTCCTCAGATGACTTCCCATTGCTTAATTCTTCAGTAACGGGTGGCTTTCCCTGCACAAGCAAAAAATCAAAATGATATCATAACTCTTAGGTTGTTGTTTATGGCGACAATGGCTAGAACTTAAGGCCTTCATAACAAAACAAAATGAACAAGCTGCATCGAGGCTTATATAAAAGTGATAACACCACGTCTTTTAGATTTCAAAATGGTCAGTGCATATAATGGTTCTTCAGGCAACTACACAACTTTGCTAAAGAGTGAAGAATAAGTTGGAAGACTCCGATGCTGAAGCTGACAACCTTGGACTATCTGGCTTTAGGGATGACAATTCATGTCGTCCACCATACGTCAAACTGATCATAAGAAATATTATCAGATCACTGATCCAATTTCTTATCGGGTCACCAATCTAAATCCAAAACCAAAACCAATCCAAACCCAAAACATCACTGCCCGATTCAAACATTTTTATGTAATCCAAAATCCAAACCCGAAATCCAGTTTGAGATGATTGTATTATTTTTAAACTAGCTTTTATCTCCCGATTTTAATTTAAAACTGTGTGTATCGTATTAAAAGGTCGTACTATCAAGTCAATTAGAATATAAGAAAGAGAACGTAGTTCAACTTCCAAACTTATTACTCCATGAATGCCAATTTCATCTTCTTAGTTGTTTTATGCATAAACAATTATTTATAGTAAAATATAAAAAGAAAATTAGAGATACATGGTAAAGATAAAGAAGAGAGAAGATAAATTAACATCCAAAAAAGAAAATTAAGAAGATTATTAAGGGATAACTCGAACGGAAAGTGAGAAGACTATAGTCGCATGGAAGCAGTATTAATTTTCTATGACCAAAATGGAAAGTCTGTCTGACAAATCCTAAAATCAAGAAAACTTGTATCGGGTTGTATTTGAGCATGAAATGGAATCATAATAAATTTGATTTGTGTCTTAATAATAAATTTGCGTTTAAAGAAAGGAGAATGCAAAATTTTGGACACTCAATTATGGTGATGTATACCACAATAGGGTATGGAACCCAATTAATCGTTTTTTCATTTGATACTCCAAAACCAGCTGGACCTTGATACTACTAATAAACTCAAATTTAGATGCAAAAGCATATCATACACAGCTACCTTATTCTTGTCACGCCATCCAAGTCCAAATGGTCTAGTCAGCAAACTAATTTTTCTTGCGGGAACCTCCATTGAAGATTCTGTAGTACTTTGTACAGGTGATAAATCACTATTTATAGACCTGCTCAGAAAAATCAGATTCCCAATACCACAGTAATGTTAATATGTTATACAACAGGGATAAGTGCAACATGTTTTCTAACAAAAAGTCAGATAAAACATGTGAAACTAGTCCGAACTTCTATTCGTCTGCATACCTTGGAGAAGGTTGGATTTTCACTTGGCCAGACTGGTATTGCAGTGTAGCTTCCAACATTGACTCCGCCATAACTACCCTTTTCTCCATCTCGGCAAGCGAAGCCACAATCTTGTCATATTTCTCCTATGGGGAAAGAAATGCCAAGAATGTCATCCAAAAACTCTAACACAGAGAACTATGGAGAATGTACTTGTATGCTAAAATTAAAGATAATTTTATAGAACCGCTGAATTAGTTTACAGTAGACAAAAGGGTTCTCTACACTAAAAATCAATTGTATCGGCCAACAAAGTTAATAAAAGATCGGCAATCCGAAAAAATTAAAAACTAAAAGGGGCAAAGAAGTACATAGGACCTCCGGATATACAACCTTTTCTAGAAAAGAAATAAAGTCAAATAAGAAATCTACGAATTACACTTGTTGGCATATTTCCCAGCAACACAATCACTCTGGCTTTAGAATATAATAAATTAAAGCAAAATGTTTCACTCAATTGAGTGTTGAGTAAGTAGGATGTAGAAAAGGGATGAGCAAAACCGGCTAACTGGGTTTTTTTCGGGAGTAAACCATCCCGGTCATTTGTTTATCTTTGGTTTGGCACAAAGACCAAGGAAAGGGGAGGGGACCATTTGTGATGCTTGTTAGTGGATGACAAGTGGAGCTTAATAGATGTGTATGATAAAATTACTCATAAAAAACCTTCTTAATATAGAAAGGTAAACAAATGAATGAGACATGTTAAAATGGAACAGGTAAACAAATGACCGGGATGGAGGGATATTCATAACTGAAAGAGTCCTACAACATGATTAATAATCAGAACTAACAAATACAATACAATTTTGATCAAATGAAAGTCTAAGATGACAACACCAAGATCATTGTAGATGAATACTGACACTTCTGCATACCTTCTTTTATATCGTTGTAAGATAGAACCTTCCACAACCAGAACGTTTTTAAACACAATTTAATCTTTGTTTTCCAGCATAAAGCCTACCTATACTACCTGCTTCTTTTTTGTACATCCACTATTTTTAAAACTAAAAATTCACAATCTTGATTCAAAGATCAATATTTTGATTCAAAGTTTTACATGCAACATTTGAACGTAGTCAATGAATTAAGTTGTCAACTTAAGTACATAATGAGGATAATAAATCAAACAAAAACGAAATCATGTAAAAAAACGAAATCATGTAAGAAAAATTATAAAAACAAACTATAAAGTGGTAGATTAAAGTATAAAATACCTGGAAAAATAATAATAACGAATTGTCGTCTTTACTCTTTAGGTAGATGATAGATTATTACATTGTAGGAGGAGGAGAGAGTAATCGCTGATTAGCGATGACTAAATTAGGGTTTCTAGAAGGGGTAAAATGTTGGTTTGCGATTCAAGAGGGAGTTGAGCACATGAAATGCTGGGTCTGGTCTTGTTAATTTATATATTTATTTGTTTTATTTTTGGTAATCCGATTTGAAATTGATTAACCGGTTTCGTTATTTATATGTCGGTTTCAGATGATGATTCATGCCGGTCAACCGCAAATCATTTTGCGACTAAGGCTTTGATGTTGTTGTTGTAGCAAATAAACTGGATTTCCCTTCAAAAACGAGTTCGGTTAACCGAACCGGAAAATAACCGAATGTTCGGGTTCACAATTTTGGTTCCTTTTTTTTTGCTCACTTCTAGATGGCTAGATGTAGTTCACAAGTTATACTTATGGCACTGGAGAAACACCCTCATGGTATATTCAATATATAGCATATAGTAGTATGTGGGAGCGCTTGAGCCTATGGGGTAATTTTGCTGCTGCTGTTGTTGGACTAGCAACCATCCCTTTATTATATATTACTAGACTACAAAACTGATCCCTCAAAAGAATGAGGAAGGTGGAAAGGCCAAAAAAAATGAAAGAGAAAGGGGGAGGAAAAAGGATTCAGCAAAGAGCCAAAGATCTATAAGAACCTGAAGAGCTTCGGCTGCATATCTCTGGGCTGCTGCATCTTGTTCAGCAAATCTGCGTGCATCTTCTGTTACTTTCTGCTCTTGCTCTACCCGCATCAGGACCTAAAAAGTGCATGAATAATAGGTTTAATAATTACCTCACAAGAATTTTTGAGAAACATGAAGCTCCAAATGAGGAATGTATTGGTACAAGCAAAACAAACCTGAAGCATGGCATGTTCTTGCTCTTGCTTATCAGCTAGCATACGGTGGAGCTCTGAAACCTCCTGTTCTAATTGCTCGACCTGAAATCATAGCAAGATTATCAATTTTTTTATCATCATTAAGAAATCAAGGAAAGAAAATCATATGCACGCCAGGCATGACTGGTCACAAATGTTTATTAACCAAAACTAGGAAACCCTTTCAAGGAAATGGATGCCTTAGCCCATCAAACATTCAAACCATCATCACACCAAGTATCAACTACTGAGTTTGATTTTAATGCTGAATCATCTCGACCTCAACCAGTCAAATAAAAAAAAAAAAAGAAAAAACATGCTTTAATTCTGTGATCCCTAGCTCCCTACTAAGCAAATGAAAAAGTTAAAAAGTATATAAATAAATAAATAAACGGCTGAACTATAAAAGGAACGATCCATCGTAAACATACCTTTGCACTTAACTGGCGACGATTGTCTTGCTTAACCATCTCCATTAGGGCAGTCTCCAGTTCCTCAGCCCTGGTGCCATGTTATATTCCACATATCATAAAGTGAGACATTCATTGGTAAAGATGAATCTAATTTAGCGAGAGGGCGTAAAAACCTAGGATGCATTAGAAACTAAACTTGAAGAATGAGTTCCACTGTTATTTCTGAAATAATGAAGATTCACATCAATTGATTATGATGCAATCAAACCAAATGTAGAAGAGATCCAACACATTAACTTAGTAAAAGCATGTTCCCATAGAATAGTTGACTAAAAATTAACCAGGTATCCAGTGGACAATATTTGTAGCATGCTGTTGAACATGAGTATTACATGATCACAATAATAACAACAAGAAACAATGGTTGAGATACAACGCACCCAAGGGTTATATGTATCTTACATTCTTACATATTACATGGAATGTAAGTTTAGAATGGAGGAAGGGCCAATCACCATAGATGGGAATAATGTTGAAGGTTATCCAAAAGGATGGGGAATGGGATAGAGAATTAGAGATGTGGCTCATAAAATCAAAGCAGGTTGGTTGGAGTAGAATAGTGTCACAGTTATTTAATCCTTGCATGCCTCATCGATTAAGAAGAAAAGTTTGTGAGGCCAAACAATTTAACAAGCATTGTTAAATTAGTTATATACAGCACAAGAGTTTGTTCGTCAAACAAAGTGTTACTGTCACATTCAAAGTGAGTGGCATAAGCTATGGCAGATTGCATACTGTTCCGTAAAAAAAAAAAAATATTATCTGGCCAATTGATGAATGAGATAATTTGGGAGAAATAGAAGTTGCATGTACTAAAAATAAGATGGATTAGAATTTTTTTAAGATTATCCGGCCAAGTCAAAGATCAAAGTAAAATCCCACGTAGGAGTAACCATGGTTTAAAATCACGGTATCGGTCGCGATCACAGTAACAGTGTTGCGGAATCGTCCTCCACTCAGCCCTCCTCATGCTCGAAAACGCGGTTATTGCGGTGATACTTTTTTTTACAAGTTTTTGTGATGTTTTATCATCTATTTGGCTATTTCAAGTAAAGTTAAGGACAGAACGTCTAATGTTTTTTTTTTCCGGAGAACTTATTGGATTGTTTCGAGCAGAACGAACGGAGCGCGCTTTGGAAGAAGCGATTTGGGACGCAACCAATCATGTTGATTGCCTATAGCTAGATGGAGATAGAATGTGGGGAGATTGAACTTTCTCTAGTCCTCCTTTCATTTGTATTTTATACAATTTTTAAGAGCTTTTCATAACAAAGTTTGGACGGTACAAGTTGTAACTCGTTCATCTCAGATTCATCGTTGGCCGTATCGAACCGAGTTGGCCGATACATGTTATAAATCGGTTGTTTCCGCCGATACTGTCCAATTTTTAATTTACCCATTACATCTCTGGATATCTCATATCGGCTGCCTCTGATACCGATACATATCTGGGGATGCGATACGTATTGGCCGACATTTTAAACTAGGGGGGACATTAGGAGTAACTCATAAGTTTATAAGTAGTAACCTCACTTCTCATTTTGTCAAGTTGGGACACCCACATATAAATTTTGAAACTCAAATGGGTTCGGAGACAATGTTTAGCGTGCGTGCGTGCGCGCACACACACAGACTCACACGTGAGGTCCCTTAGAAAGACACGGACTGAACTAACAAAAAGCCTCATCCGGCTGGCAAATAAAGGCCCGGTGCTGGTAGATTGCTGTTAAAATTTTAATAGACAACAAAAGAAACAGCAAAAGTTCTACCTTAGCTCTGCAGACCGTTTCTCCTCCAGCATCTTGCATAACTCGACTTTCAACCATATGACCTGCAGAAAAGAGGTCATCAATATACATTCATCCTCTTCATTCAGAATCAGCACGAAGCGAATCATCTGGTTGCTCAGCCAATAGATATGGTTTGACCTCTATTTTTGTTCTAGCTAACTAGACATAATCTATCCAACATGTAAGGTAAAACAGATTATGAAATTTACAGGACAAACATTGATTGAAAAAACTCATTGACTTCCATGACATCAATCTGATTGTCAAGTCTAGCAATATGGTTTGCGATCCATCATTTGTTTCTTTTCCAGCATCACAGCACTTAGTAAGTAAGTAGTATTCCAGAAACTTATAATTAAAAGGCAGGATAACACCTGGGAAAAAGGAAAAAAATGGGGGAAATCCTACGGCGTACCCTTGAGTTTTTGGGTTTTGTAAGTTGTACCCCTGCGTTTTTAAAATTGTACGGTGTACCCTTGAACTCCATATCTAGTTGCTACAATAAGTTTCTATAATCTCCTTCAACCCTCCGTCAACTTTTTCTATCTCCCAACAACCGTCCTTCAACCTACATTCTCACACAATGCCATCATCTAACCTTCCTTTATGAAAGTTATCACGAACTACCTTTAACAACCACAAACTACCAGTAATACCTCTTCCATGAAGAATGATGTGATGATCTAACGTGGGTAGATGGATTATTAGGTAAGTTCATAAATTGTTGGGTTGGTTTAGGTGAGTTAATTGGTATAGGTGGGTTGATGGGTAATTGGTTGGGTTAACAGGGGGATAAAAAAATCGACTATCGGATCAAGTTAACAGAGGTAATCAATAAAGTCATGGTACAAACTAAGAATGAGTTTAGGTGTACACCATAAAATTTCAAAAAGGCAGGGGTACCACATACAAAACCGAAAACATAGGGGTACACCATACAATATCCCAAAAAACTCCCTTTCATAGGTCTTGTTCATGCACAAACAACAAATAAATATTTACAATCTACCTCAGTGCTCTTTTTTGCTTCATACAACCTCAAGTTCTCACTAACCTCAACTCCATTGCCACCAAAACTAACGTAAACTACACCGTTCTCTATCTCTCTCGTACCTTGACCTACACACTGTCACCCTCAGAAATAACAGAAAAGACTCATGAATTATATGTTAGAGAGACTGAATCATCGCTGAAGTCACTGTGCTCCATGAAATGCATGTCAATGCAGAAGGGCAGCAACAGATACAGTTTTAAAATTTCAATGCCTGATACTATTTTCTGGAGCCGATTAAGATATATTTAATCAACAAAATTTCATAGAAAAAGTTTAAGCTAATATCAAGGCTAAAAGCTACTCGTACTGAAAATGGACAAGGTTCCCAGCCACTTAGAGCATCCGCAAAGGTGTATTTTCACCTCCCCATATACACCCTCTCTCATCAAATGGGGAGCCTCATTATTGCGAGTAGTTACCCATAATTTGGGGTGCCTCTAGTTTTAGGGGAGGTTCTCAACTAAAAGCACATACGATTTTTTGGTGTATATGGGAAGGTTCCCAAATTATTAGGTGTATATTAGTATTGTTGGGGAGCCCCATTATTGCAGAGATGTAGTTGTGAAATGGGGAGGGTAGATGAAAAAGTTAGTGGAAAATAAGGTGGACGAATAAAAAAAGGAGAGATAAAATATGGGGCACCTCACCTTTGCGGATGCTCTAATAAACAAAGCGACACTCTCAAAAACTACACAGTAACAATTTACCTAATGAGCATTTTAACTGAGCTAATAGTACAAAACATCTCATGAAAGAAAGAAAGAACGCAAAATTACCTGGTCTTGAAGATCCAAGCCAGGCTCGATTTCCACAGACCCTGGTGGGCCAATAAAGTAATCATCGGGAGTAGTGGAACCAGATTCCAAGTGGGTTGTATCACCATTCATGTGTTCATCAGCAACTTTTGATTTATTTGTCAGAATCGAACCAGTATCGTGATTGAAACTATACAGCTTAGAAGCAAGACCCTGAGAATTTTTCAAAGCCTGAAGGCCCTTGGATCTCTCTTCAATCGTGGCTATCACAGATGGTCTATGTTTTTCTCTCAACTCCTGTAGCCTGGCTTCATGCACATTTTGGAATCCCATGCAAGCTGTCAAGACTAGTTGACTACTGTCAAATGTTGACCCTGCAAGTGATTGCAGTAGAGTGACTGCATCTCCAGCATCTTTTGTCGTCACCAAGGCAGGACCTTTAAAGATGAATGTGGCAATTGGAGAATGTCATTACTAAGAGTTGGCGGGGTAGTTGACAGTTGAGATATTAAGTTGAAGAACGTATAGAGAAAGAGTCATCAATTTATTTCCCTCGTAAACATTTGAGTGCTCATTAATTCCCTTGAATATTGAGTACCAAGTCACATAAAACAAAAAAAGGTGTAGCTGATTTGAAAAATCTTTCACGCCCTTCTATTACTCAAGAAATGTATCCCTTCTCTCTTCATTGTACAAGTAGCCAAATTTGAACAGCTCAAAGCTGCAGTTCCGTTTAAAAAGCAAAACTAGATAATAACACACAAATAAGCTTAGAGTGTCACTTATTAGATTGTTACCATATAGTTCCATCAGAGCCAGTGCTGTCTGAAACAGCATAACACGATTTCCCTCAAATAGAAGCACGTCCCAAACTCGAAGAACTGTGTCACAAGGAAACATAATTTGCATTTATAACTGGCTGATAAGTCAAATTTAAGAGTCATAAAAAACTAAAGGCAAAAAAGCAGCTGAATCACATGAAAGTAAGTGAGGAACACACAATCCACATCCATCATCCACCACAGAAAACAAAAGAAATATGTACAACTTTATGCAGAACCTGACCACTTTCCCATGGAAGCATATTCACGAATATAGAGAGGAACCACGGTCCCGTAACCCATGCCACTTGAACTCCCAGATAATCCAGATGGTTAACTGCAGAAAATTTATGATATCATTGAGGACATTGTAGAATAATGCAGGCCATAAGATCACCAATAACAGTACTAGGAAGATACGAACCCAGTTTTGGGAATCTCTCACGTACCAACTCCTCAAAAACTTGTTGGTCTACCTGGAAAAACACAGCAGTGAGCATAAAATGTCAAAAACAGGTTCAAGACAAAGCTAATCACACAAATAAGGTACTCTAGCCTCAAGCGAAAGATAAGAGATTGTGACCACCTGACACTCTATCATCTCTTCTGCGTAATACCCATCAAAGTAGTCATCCATAATACCCATAAGGGTCCTGCAGATGTAGCAATTTAACAATCGTGTATATGGCTCCATCAGGTTGCATTGTTCATGAAATAGGAAAGGCAGAAGAATATATTGACAAATTAGAACTGGATAAATGAGAGAGTTTTAGGACCTACCAAAAAGCATTTTCCTCTGGCATTAGAAGCAGCAATAAACCAGCAAAAAAGTTCATAGCCTAAAGTAAATTAAAATAAGACAAAATCCATCAATCTCCTTTTTGCCCTTTACAATTCACACCAAAAAAAGGGTTTTCTCCATTTTAAAGATTTAGGGAAATACGTGCAGCTTATTACAAAATACAAGCAATGAGAATCCAACCAATAAAATCCATTGACCTCCATAAAAAGACACAAGGAAGAATCACCAATCACTGAATGACCATTTTGCAAGTTCGGGAGATTTGTAGACTATAAACCCAGTTATTCTTACTACGAAATGAGATCGCTTATTTCCTGGCAATCAACATATAGACTTAATGGCTTACTAGTTTACAGTTTAGGCCCCGCGCAATAAATGCACGGCATATAGAGTTTTTTTTCTACTTTTAACAAATTACTTATATAATGGTGGTATCTCATTAATTGTTCATATTTCTCGTCATTGTGTGTTGCTTTGAGAAAAAAAAAAGTTGCAACTGACAATACAATTAATCAACAGACGTGAGTGATGTGCTAGCTGCTAAGTATTTTAAGCAAAATATTTTTTGTACCACAAAGCTAATGATTTCAAATTTCAAATTCTCTTTTTTTTTTTGTCACCAAAAAAAAAAAAAAGAAATGTTGTAATTGGAGTTGAATGAAAGGAGTAATTGTTCTTCCATCAGCCTCTTCCTCCCTACCACCAGCACCTCTTCCCTCCTCCTTCCCTTTATTTGACATATATTACCCATTAATATATTACCCTTTGTCCATGCAATTCTCGTGAGGGGAATTTCGAACAATGGGGTTTTTGAGTGAAATGGAAGTAGTATTAAATAACCAACGCCTTAATCCCAAAACAATTAATATGGCCCGACATTATCTGTCATAAGGAATTGTAATGACGGAAAAAGTTGTCAAATGAGCAACAATTTCCCATGCTAGCTAGAAAATAGAAAAGCAATGTAGAAAGCCATTTCAAGAAAATCTATCATATCCCGGAGTTATTCTTATCATAAGCATCCTTAGATGCTAAATCACCAGATTGAGACACTTCACAGAGAAGAAAAGGGCTAATCTATAATCACTCTTCTCTTTTCTTTCTTTCCACAAGTCTCTCATAAGAACTTGAGGAGAATTAACAAGTGACCAGCAACAAGGAGCCGCAGCCCAGCATTAACATTGGCCCAACAGACCCCGGCCTCAAATCTGGAAAATAGTCAAAATACCCCACCACAAGCAGGAAAAACTGTGTCACATCACCTTCATACAAGAGCCTGAGTTAAACACTGACTCGTCTTATTCAGGCTTCTCATACAAAATATTTAAAAAAAATCCATGCTTTAGAAACCTAATGAAGAGAGTTCTCAATTATGGCAACAAACCTCAAAATAGTACAGAAACACACGGGATGCTAAAAAACATGGAATTCATTGTCCTTATCCAGTCTAAACAAACTTGTCAAATTTGCAGAGCATTATTTTTCACATCAGTTACCTGGCAGTAGCCTACTGAGGGGTTATGCCGAGCATATGCTATAAGTAAACGTCTTAAAGCATTTCTACCGCCTTCATCAAGAGCAGGGTGTCCTGGAAATGTACGGGGTAAATCCTGTTTTCACATAGTTCAGTGTTTCATTTGACAGCCCAGTGATAAACATTGAAATAGCAAGGGGGATTTGATACATCAACTGACCTTTTCAATCTGCCCTTTCCATTTCTCAGACCGTCCCACACTTTCTTCATTTGAGTCCTTAACATCTATTTCTTCTTCCTTTAAGCTGTCACCGTGATTACTCTTCTGAGACAACAAGTCCTGGTAGTAGTTCTCTATTCGCCGTGCCTTCACACCAACAAAGGCTTGCCATAACTGCAATTAAAGTGTTAACAATAAGCAACCACAATTAAACACCAAGAACTGATAAGTAAGCTGTATAAGACATCATACTTCTCCCCTAAGGGCCATAGGTACACCGCCTCGAACAAGAACCTCCAACTCCTCTTTCCACAGAGAATCTGAATCCAAGTTGGTCCCTTCAGCACTACTAGAAATGATGGGTGCAGAAGCAGTATCAACAGATGGGGCGTCTTGAACAGGATCTGATCTCTCCACGTCATAGAATTCTTCTTCTGAATCGTCTTCTGTTGCTCCTTTAGAGAATTTAGCCTCTTCAATGGGCTGAAGAGTCTTTTTTGAATCATTATCCTGTCCTTTTCTTGATGAATTGGCTTTCTTTTTAACTCTAGCACTCATCATATCCTCTATTTCATGTAGAGATGGTCTAATATGGGACCATATTTGAATTTTATGTGATTTTTTATTCTTGACTGATGGGGTCTCACACTCTTGAGCACCATTTTCAATAGACGCTTCAGAAACAAGCTTATCAGTTTCAGATGTGCTGTGACCTTCTTCACTTATTGTATCAACAGATAACTCGTCAACAGGCGACTGTGCACACTCTGATACCCGTTCTAAAAAGATTTTCCATCTATCAGATCTCTCTTCTTCCTCCTCCTGAAATACAATAATGGCATAATATTGTATGAATTCTTGATTAATAATTGTCAGAAATGCAGGAAAAAAAGAACTACACAAAAGCATAACACTTCCATAAATGCTAACCAACCAACTTGCAGATATAATGCACAGACTAGCCACAATTCAAATCTATAACCCAAATTCATTTGCGAGAATTGCAAACTAATAGAGGCATCTCCCAGCTTACATGTGCAGAGTCCAGTACTGCAGTAGTGCTACACAGCACAAAACGCACAACAGTAAAGGGACTACCAAAATTACATTATAGATAAATACAATAACATTACCACTAGTCCCTCAAAGGATTCACCCCATTTTAGAGTAAAGGGATCTCATGCTCGCAGTCTTACCCTTGTGGCCTTATTTTCAAACACATAAAGGCTGATTCTAGATGGCTCTTATAACTTATCCGAGCATTACATTAATTGACGGCTATTAATGAATAAGAAAAGCAACCATCTTTTTAACCCATCATGTTCTAAAGCCAATGAATATTCAGTCTTTGGCTCCTTTGAGATCTGAATACATAAATGATAGAATGTGGCTTATAATTTATATTTCCCAAAGTAACCCCTTGTCATAGGCCTCTTCACTTAGCAATCATACAACATACAAATTATCTAAATAAATACTTTGTAAAAAGATGTAAGTATAGATAACCTGGCTCATGTACCTTGTAAATGTTGGCATACTCTCTATATCTTTGTACATGTTGAGGCCTGACCGCAAATCCATAAGCATCCCTGCAATAATTATTCCGACCTCAACAACTGTCAATATTATCATCAAAAATAACGAATGCTGCGGTAGACTTATTTGTATTAGTGGAAAAGTTTCAAGTGGTAGTAGTGATCATAATAAAGGGGTGAACAGAGAGGAAGGAGGTGGCGCGAAACTGTTTTCCAGTTGCTGATAAACTATAACTCTCTCTCGTTAGGTTAACTATTCTCCCTTCCAGCCCTGTTTTTGTCTAATTCCACCAGTAGCTCATTCCTTCCATCATTTTTCTCTAATTCCTTCCATTGTTTTCCCTCTATTACCCCTCAATAATTACGCTCAATTGAAGCAAACTTTTATCTAAAAATAATAATCATCCATTTCGATTACTTGAATCAAACACTAATAATTTTGGTCTTAGTAAGTCTTGTATAAAAATGTTTTAAAAGTGAGACTAACTCAAATATTCATGACTAACTGAATTTAATCATTCGGCCCCGTTCTGTTGACTGGAATTATGTAAACTAAACTGAACTTATGGGACATGACCTGACATGAACTGAACTTGACTTATAGGACCTCAACTGAACTGAATTTAACTTATAGGACATGAACTAAATTGAACATATATGACTAACCTAAAATGAAGTCGAAGTGATACGGTAAACAGTTTGAGCTTAAGTTAAGACGGCCTTATACATCAATTTGTGATCGACTTTGGCAACTAATCATTCCTTGCGACATTTAATAGTATGCCTATATGTATCATTTGAAATTAAGTTGAAACAATTCTAAAGAAAATATCAAAATTGTTAAAAAAGCGTCATGGTTTGACTAGAAAAGTGGATGAGTCGAGTAGTGTTTTGAAACGGAAATGCTAGAAGCTACATTCTACCTAAAATCAACCTACATCACAGTTGCTATTTTTACAAAATATACAAAGTTAAATAATCAAACAAGATAAAGAGTTAGTATAAAAATGCATCATAATTCAGAACCACCCCTACATTGTTATCAACTTAAAGACCGACAAAGTTAACCAAATTATTTTGATAATCTAACTTAAAACAAAGTAAAATTAGTGAGATAAAGAAAAGTAAATGAATCCGATAATTCAAACACGGAGATCGCAACAAAGCAAGCAACAAATGATGAGTAGAGTAAAAAAAAAGTCAATTAAAAGTTGCATAATTAGAAGAAAACAGCAGATAATATAGAAATGTGTTAACCTGTTGTGGTCGAGAGTGATAAGAGGATTGTTAATAGTTGGCTTATGATGCTTCATCTTCATTAAAATCGAAACAGATGAAGATCTGGGGAGTATTTAATTTAATGTTGTGGGCTTATGATGTTCGAAATTAGTTTAGAGGAGTTAATTTGGGGAGAAGTGTAGAGTTGGTTACAGTAGGAGGGTGCTAGTTGATGAGCATACAGAGATGAAAGAGAGAGAAAGGGGGTTGATTGAGGAAGAGAAAAGGGAGGGCGAAAAAGGTGATTTTGAGAGATTTAAGGGGGGACATCCGCAATTCCACATGTACTATATTTACTAGTCTACTAGTAGTAGCACTGAATTAAGGGGATCGCATGATTAGCACAAACTTTGTACGCCATGGACTACATCTACATGTGCGTCTTACTTAGCACGGACTTCTACAAATACCGGGCCAGGTATACAAGGGGTATGGAGCCGCACCTTTACCCGTATAATCCCTGAAATTTGCGCATTTGATACGTTTACTTCGATCCCTTAGATTTTATATTTGCATTCATGTATTTTCATTTCTATTTGAATTTCATTTAATACTCTAAGACTACTTACAACTTGTCGAATCTTGGACTTTCGTTTTTAGTTTAAGATAAGTTTTAAGACGTTTAGAAAATGTATCGCTATTCCGCGCGCTCAATGTATCTTGCTACAGGAACCAAACTATCAAATAAGCCTCTTTGAGGGACCTCAGGATACTCGACCGAGTATCCAGTCGGGGGTCTGTTCGTTGAGGACTCGGACGAGTGTGTAGCACTCGGTCGAGTTAGGCGTACTCGGTCGAGTGTGGCTCGTACTCGATCGAGTGTCTAGTCCGTTTCGGGTTTTGTGCCATTGATATAAAATAGAACGTAACACAATAATCATTTATCTTTTATTCTAAAAACTCTTCTCAAGACACTTTTACACTCAAAGCGACGTAGGAATTGCTCACTTTTATTTTATATCAATCCAAGGCTTTAGTTGATCGTTTGTTGGGGATCTTTTCATCTTTATCCTTATAATCAATTGGGTAAGTTATCGATCTAGTTCTTTTATGGTTTATGGTGCAATTGTATGAAACCCTAATTAGAGTAATTGGAGGTTTTAAGATTCGATTGCTTTTGGGCATTTGTTGATTGATTGATTATGTTTATAGGAGGAGATTTCGTAGAAGAGCCTTTTTGACTTCTTTGTTGTGTATTGTCGGATTGCTTATCAGGTAGAGTTTCCATACTCAGTTGTCTGTGGAATAGTGTATAATTAATGTGCCGATCTTTGTACTGGTTAAGATATGTATATGTTATGGTTGTTGTATGTTATGGATGATGGTGGTTGTTAGTGTTGAAGATGGTTGGTTTGTGAGCCATTGCGAGAGATTGTAATACCCCATATTTTATAGCTCGTAATAATAA
>VHZZ01002441.1:35167-46116 GCA_009801015.1 Silene noctiflora
TTCTCAAGAAACCTCCTCATCAAATCTAATGGCTACTTCATGTATGTATCTATCAGTAATTATCGCTGCAATCAAGATCTTCTAATTTATGTTTATAATACATTGTATAATTCTTGCATCTATCATGTTTAGGGTGGATTTTCACTCAACACCTGAATTTTATATGCCATAATTTACACCAAATTTTTGAACAGGAAGTTTACATATTATATTTCTAATGAAGTTTTACATAAAAAATAAATGAAGTTTGATACTTTTTAAATATATGGTAGAATTTTATTTTTCAAAAAATTTTAAGTTAACTTTCATATATCCTTCAATTGTAAGAGATTTTTGTTAGACAGAGGTAATGGTTAAATTAATATTTTTTATGTTACAGAGCTAGTTATTTATGAAAAATTAAGAAAATGTCGGGTTATTTTCATTAAATTTGTCCTTATAATTTATTTTTGGACATGTATTATGGGTCCCAAGTCCAAATAAAGGAGGAGGTTTGCGATAGTTTATGGCAACCATCATAAAAAAATTCGTCATACTTTACTTAGATGAATCAGAATTTGAACATCGTTGGGGCGTCTTTTTTAAAGCGACGCGTTGCACTTCTTAAGCCTGAGTGTAATGAAATTATGTGAAATTTATTAGATCGTCACCTAGAAGCAAAGTGCCATCTTCTCACCTGAAGGTGGTACCAAATAGGCAAACAAGCGCTCCATTTCTTATGCCTGGGTGTTGTGAAAAATATGCAAGGGTTGCTAGGCCATTGTTTGGAAGCGGCGCGTCACCTCGAAGTATGGGATTGGTGTCAAATATGTATGAATTCGTGAAGAATGGTTGAAAATAGGTAATGAAATTAGGCCAAAATTCTAAACGAGGTCGTAGATTGCGATTTTTTTACTTGGAATATTGGCTCTTTGACAGGGAGATTAGCAAAGGTAGAAGATGTTATGAAAAGAAGGAGGATTCATATAATGTGTCTACAAGATACTGAGTGGGTTGGAGAAAAAGTAAGGCTAGTGGCTTATTTGGGTTATAAGCTTTGGTACTCAAATAAGGACAAAAGTGTTAATCAAGTGAGTATTTTCATTAATAAAGATTACATCGACAATGTGGTGGAAGTATCGAGAAAGAGTGTTATGATTATGAGCATTAAGCTAGTAGTAGGAAATAGGGTACTTACTTTTAACAGTGCATATGCACCTCTAGTAGAATTAGATGCTTCAATTAGACGAGCCTTCTGGGAATATTTGGAAGAGGTTGTGAAAACTCTTCTTATTGGAGAAAAAGTGACTATTGGTGGTGACCTTAACGGGAATGTAGATATTAGACGAGTTGGCTTTAAAAGGATTCATGAGGGCTTTGGTTTTGGGAGAGGAATAAAGCAGGAAGTGACATACTAGATCTTGCTTTAGCATATGATTTTCTTAATTTAAGAATATGCTTTCCCATTTGGTGACTTATAAGAGTGAAAGTAATGCTATTCAAATTTGCTTCTTTAATTTTAGTGAGGGACGTTGGGGAGGAATGATCACACTGATTGTAAGGTTATACCCGGTGAAAGTACCGCAACTTAACATAGGTGTGGTGCTTGATTTTTGAGGTAGGAGATACTTGAGGAAGAGATTAAAGAGAAGGATACAAGGTGATCCGATCCGCTAATCAAGTGTTGGAAGCTGCAAGGGGGAAACCGACCGTGTTTGGATAAGATTGCAAGTAGCGATATTTGGTCTGCTTGTAGGGAGAGAGTGTTAGGGGGATCTAAAAGTAATAGTTCATCAAGTGAAGACATATCTTGGTTGAACGATTAAGTGAGACAAGTGATAAAGATAAAACGAGAATGTTTTAAGGTTTTGGAGAAATGCATGATAGACGAGAATTATGAAAAGTACAAAGAATCTAGACGATCAACTAAAAAGGCAGTGCACGATACGAGGAAAAAAGTTAATCAAAAGTATATGTAAGATTGGACACAAGAGACCGAGAGAACGATGTCCATCTATAAAATGACCCGCATAAGAGATAAAAAGACGAGAGATATTGGGCGAGTTAATTGTGTGAAGAATATTTATTAGAAGGTTTTGTTCAGGATAACGAAATAAATGATAGATAGAGATCATACTTTGATACCTTAATCAATGGACACCATCCAACATCAAGGTTTTGGAGATATACGTACAAGTATCGCCAAGCATGGTTAATCGGGAAATTTGTGTGAAGAATACAAAAGAGTGAAGTTAGCATGGCATGAAGAAAAATGGGGTTGAAGAAAGCAAAAGGGCTGGTTAATATACTTAATATAAAGTTTGGAGATGTTTAAGGGAAAAGAGGAATCGAATGGATAACCATGCTCTTTAATAAGATTGGTGAACAACAAAATGCCGAAGGCTTGGAGTAAAATGACTCTTTTCCCTTTGTATAAAAATAAAAGTGATGTTCATGATTGTTGCAATTATAAGAAAATTAAACTGATGAGTCATACGATGAAATTATGGGAATGAATAATCGAACAAAGGCTTAGGATATGTGTAGACATCTCGGATAACCAATTTAGATTTATACGTGGGAGATTGATTATGGAAGCAATAGAAAACACTATCCATATAAGAAGAAATACTTGTATAGAGTTTTTATTGAATTGGAGAAGGCATATGATAGGATACCGAGAGAAGAACTTTCGTGGGCTTTGGCGATAAAGGATGTTTCTCAAAAATATATTGGCATCATAAAGGACATCTATGACGGGGCTAGTACAAGTGTACGTATTAACGATTGGAGAACGAAAGAATTTCCCATTATCATTGGGGTGAATCAAGGTTCCACTCTTAGTGCTTTTCTTTTTGCTATCGTTGTGGATAGGTTGACAAGGACTCTTCAGGACGACATCCCTTGTAGTATGGTGTTTGTTGATGATATTATGTTAATCGATGAGACAAAAGAGGGGGTTAAAAAGAAGCTGGAATTGTAGAGACATACATTGGAGAGTTGCGAGTTTAGGCTGAGCATGAGTCAGGGAGTATTTTGGAGTACAAGTCTAATAACAGGAGCGCAAAAGAGGGGTAGAGAGTATACTTTTGATGAAAAGATCTTTCAAGAATCACATTTTTTTTAGATATTTAGGATTTATTATTCGGAATGATGATGAATGAGATGAAGATGTGACTTATAGAACTAAAGCTGCGTGGTAGAAACGGAAAAATGGCACATGATTTTTACGTGATAACAGTATACCGCATAAACTAAAGGGTAATTTCTATCGAACAACAATTATGCCTACACTATTCTATAGCTCGGAGGTACTGCGTCAAACATTGTCACGTTCAAAAGATGAATGTCATGGTGATGCGTATGTTAAGGTGGATGTGAGGACATACAAGGAAAGATCGACTAAGAAACGAGATGATGATTATGGAAAAGGTGAAAGTGCGCCAATAGAGAACAAGATGATGGCGAATCAACTAAGATGGTTTGGCTATGCGAGAAGAAGACCCATATGCGCAACAGTTAGGACTTAGGAGGCCCGAAGCTTGAGGAACGGAAAAGATTGACAGGGGTAGAGGGAGGCCTAAAAAAACATGGTTGAAAGTGATTGAGCATGATATTAGAGGTCTCGGGATTGAAGAGCGTATGATGATAAAGAGAGCACAATGGAAGAAAACGATACATGTGAATTTTTAGTATCCGTTCTTATTTGAATTGTTTATCTTTTTTATTATAATTTTTATAGTTATTTGGTATTTTTGAGATTTATCAAACGTATTACCTGAAAATTACTTATAAATGTTTACTTTTGAGATTTTCCGAAACATTAGCTTTTACTTTTATTTTCAAAACTATTGTTATTAACTAGTTTAGACCTCGTGCAATAAATACACGGTATATAAAGTTTTTTTTTTTTTTTGTAATAAACTACTTATATAATAGTGATATCTAATTAATTATTTATATTTCTCGTCACAGTATATAAAGTTTTTTTATTTTTTAATAAATTACTTATAATAGTGTTATTTCATTAATTGTTCATATTTCTTGTCATTATATTTTTCTTAGAGAAAAAAAAATTGTAACTGACAATTAACAAGAGCATTGAGTAATGTGCTGAAATGTATTTTAAATAAAATATTTGTTGTATACCACAAAACTAATGATTTTAATTTTTTTGTCACGAAAGTAATAATAGAGATTTACAGTTTGTTTTATACGTAATATGGGTCAAGTCATTCTCAAATAATAGCATAAATAAAAAATGTAGTAATTTATAGTTTTATATTAATATTATTTATATTTTAATTAAGAGAATATAGTTTACAGTTTAGTGAAAATAATATAATTTGATGAAAAGATTAATATTAATGAAAATATAATTTAATGAAATAAAATATAATTATTAGTTTCCTTATTTAGTAAATGGACTTCATTGTAATTATCTTCCTTATTTAAAAATATACTTTTTGGAGGGAAAATTATAGATCCACCTATTCTTTTAATAGATAGGGATTCGGAAAATTAACATGGTACCCCTTAATTTTTCCACTTTTCACATGGCAACCAATATTTTAAGTTTGTGCACATAATAGCCTTTATGTTTGATTTTCATGCATAACATACCCTTTTTGTCGCTATAAAAAATTTGAATCGAGCATTAATCGTAGATCGGAATTCGGAATCGACCAATTTTTGTTCTAAAATGATTATCTCATCATAATTTACGATTTGGGAAAAAAAATTGTCGACTGACATTTTCTAGGTTTTTTTTCTACGAAAACATCAAATAAACTAAAACTTCAATCTTAAATTTTCGAATGACTATTTTTGTTTTATCAAATTATAGATCACGAAGAGGTACTCTAATATTAAAAAAAAATGCGCAATTCCGAGTTTTGGACTATGATTTTATGCTCAGTTAAAGATTTTAAGAACGATAAAGAGGGCATGTCGTGTTTAAAAATATAACTCCAAGGGTATCGTGTGCAAAAATTTAAAAAGTTGGGTACAACGTGAAAAATGACAAAGTTTAGGGGTATCACATGAATTTTCCGTTATTAATTTGTATTTTAGATCTAAATTCTGTATTTTTATAACAGAAAACATGGGTTTGGAATCAGGAATCATACCTGAGTGATATGGGGTTAGAACTTGATTCCTCATACATAGCGTTTGTTTCAGTTTTGAGTGGTATGAGTTTCAAACAAAATTAAGGTTAAAATATGTAAAATAAAATATTTTTAATAATAATTTTTAATATTATAAAATCATGAAATAAATTTTTAATCAATTAAGCATATAAAAAATTATTTTACAATATGCCATAAATTTTTAATCAATCTAATTTGATACCCGTGGGTATCAATCTCATACCCACCCCATCCTTGGTATGAGAAACCCATAACTCATGAGTTTGAGGTATGAGTATGAAACCTTACACTTTCCAAACAAACACTTGGTATGAGTTTAACTCATTCTAAACTCATACCTCATACTTTTTTGTCTTAACCAAACACCTCATAAGTTTAACTTGAGTTTTGTATTATGTTTTACGAATAATTACTTTTTCACATACGGACTTTACTTTTTGACATAAATTTTTTATTAAGTTTCCATATCATACCCTTTTTTCCTAAACCTAAGCAAATTAAGTCTTATGGACATTTTCCCTAAAATCGGATCTAAATTCTCCTTAAAATCGGATCTTATTGCTCCAAATATTTTAACACATGAATTATAATTTTACAATTAGTTAAGTAATTAGTGAAACTAATAAGTTTAGTTGTTTATCTATTATGATTAATTAGGGCTTATGGTAGTGCACGATAGCGGCTGAATCTTCAGATAATGCCTGCTTGTTTCTACGGCTTCTTTATTATCTACCATTTTTGTCTGGCTTTGCTTAGTAGGGTTCATTTTTGCACATGTATTTTCAAGAAGCTTGGATAATGTGTGTACACTGTACTATATCCTCAGAAAGAAAGTCGTCAGATTAGAGGGAGCAGGGTGGTCGCCAGGATGAAGTGGAGGGAGGGAAGTCCGGACAAGGGTAGTCTGAGAAAGGGGAAGTTGAGGTCGGCTGGAGCATGGTGGGCCGGAGCACAGGTCAACCGGAGTAAAGTTGGACGGAGTGAGTTGCCAGAGAAAGATGAAGGGAGAAGGTGAAAGACGGAAGGGAGGAGAGATGAAAAAAATCAAATTCGGGGAGAATAAGAAATGACAAGAGTATAATTGTAAAAGGCGTATGTGAAAGAGAAAATACGTATCTGAAAAAGCACGACTCATGTTTTATTTCCCATTTACTTTTCACTTTTAATTTTCTATTTTTTCTCATTCCGAGGTTTAAGAAAAAAATGCGTATCTGAAAAAGATGATTCATGTCAGTAGACCCACATCATTTTCGATTGAAACTTTGATGTTGTTATTATTGCTTTATAATTTGATAACATATATATTGTTTCAGTAAAATTTCTATGAACTCAAGCAAATGTCAGTCTAGCATAATCTCATTTCTCTTAGGCTACTCCTTATGATCCATGTTTGATTCTACTCCAAAACCATCTTATTCTAACATTGTCACAGATTAACTATTATTTCGAACATTTTCACTTTAGAATGTCTAAATCATGAAGATTATATTCGATTACATATACAAGCATGTCAACCAATATTATATTAAAAGAAATTCAAACAAAATTAACTTTTATAATAATACCTGATAAATAATTCAAAATGTAAAATAATAATATTAAATACACAAAAGAGGACGACCAAAATATATTATTCTCATATATTAATATTGACTCTTTTAGACAATTTTTGTTAAATTATAGGCATAAAGTTACTACAATATACTCCAATACACTACTAAGAGAACTTTAGCATATCCTTTTTTTTATGTATCTATATATTTGTAAAATGATTTTGAATGAAATATAAAAATATGTTGGAATAGTAAATATTAGACCAGGTAAACAGATCAGATCGTGTCGTGTTCGTGTTCGTGTCGACTTTAAACGGGTCGTCGCAACCCAAACCCTAACCCGACTCAATTATATAAATGGGTCATTTGTCTAAACCCTAACCCAACCCATTTAATTTTTTCATAACCTAACCCGACCTGTTTAACCCGTTTATCTTTTAGCTGGTCAATTTTAACCCACTTAACCTATTTAACACAATAAACTATTAAATTAAACTCGACTTTATAGCCTTATTATCCCAAAAATGATGAATGAAAATGCATATTTTTAAAAGTTATTTGTTTGAATTATTGATTCAACCCAAATATATTATGACGCTTTTAAATGAACGGTTATTCGTGTCAAAAAAGCTCAACCCCAACCCGACCCATTTATATTTCGTGTCGTGTCCGTGTCAACCCAATTATTTAAATGGATCACAAACTCCTAACCCTAACCCACTAACTTCGTGTCGGGTTCGTGTCGTGTTAATAATTGTCACCTCTAGTAAATATGTCATACAAATTAAGTTTGGGTAAATTTCAGAATTTAGTTGTCGAATTTGAGTGTTTCAACTTATTTCAAATCGTGCCAAAAAATTAATAATTATTAGTTTTTTATTACCTCCTCTGTTCCAATGATTTGTATACATTTACGTTATACATGTACATCAATGCATGTTTTCTTTTGCTCATATCTTTAGCTACTACACATTACTAAAAATTATATAAACTTGATATTCATAACGTACTCGATAAGACTATTTCAAAAAGATCTTACATGACTATCTTTTATGTTATATATTAGAAATTATAATGAAGATTCTCCTCAACTATGAATAATGCCCAAAAACTAAACGTATACAATTCATTGGAACGGAGGAAGTAGTTCCTAAGGTCGATGTACATTTTTTTTATTTTTTTTATAATTGAACTTTGGTTTGACACGTATTTCTTATTATCTATTAAAAGAATAGTTGAACTCACAAATTTTCCTCTAAAAATCATCTTTTTAAATAAGGAAGTTGTTGATAATCTAATTGTATTCAATAAATAAGGAAATTAATAAATAAAAAAATTAATAATTATAATATATTTCATTATATAATTCTTTTCATTAAAATTAATCTTTTCATCAAATTATATAATTTTCCCTAAATACTAAACAAAACTATAAATCGTTTATTGATGCTATTATTTGAGAATGACTTGACTCACACGATGTATAAACAAAACTATAAATCGGTTTTTCTCACTTTCATGACAATAAAAAAATTGAGAGAATTTATAAATTGAAATCATTAGTTTTGTAGTATACAAAAATATATTTTTAAAAAAATATATTTCAGCACATTACTATTATTAGGATTAGTGTATTGCATTTTGTGATTGGTAGATTACGGTTTAGTGATGGTTAGCTCTATATTATCTGTTTAAGGATTTCTATTTTATTATATTATATTATTGTTAGTTAATATAGTATACAAGCAAAACGTTTCCATATGTTTCACTCACCATGTAACATCTCGGCCAGGGGCGGACCCAGGGGACCCGGGGACACATGCCCTCCAACCCAAAAAATAAAAATAAAAAAATCTCAATAATTTGACCTTTTCATAAATAAAAAAACATCTATAATGGAAAAGGTTGAAAAAATAAGTAGCAAAACTAAAACTGTAATATCCTAAATATTTTAAGATATTTTATATTTATTATCCTTTATTTTTATTTACCGAATTTTTTTTAAAAACGAAAAAAAAAAAAACTTAAATTTTCTAAAAACTCATTTTATGATCTTTCCTATTATTATTATTATTATTATTATTATTATTATTATTATTATTATTATTATTATTATTATTATTATTATTATTATTATCTATTATTGATAACCTATTTCCTATGTTTCAATGTTCTATCGGTATTTAATCGTCACTTCCCATAAACCCTCTGTCGGTCTCCTTTGTACTTTGGCTGTGCACTTGCGCCGTAAACATATACTCCATCCCCATAACTATCTATTAAAACTTTAGTAACATGGCATCTGACTTACGWGTTCTTGCCTTATTTTTGGTCATTGCATCATGTTTTATCATCTTGTTCATCAATTATCATAATCTACCAACACCTTTCCCAACTCATGGCTACCAAACTTGTCCACGACTTTTGGTGGATTTGATCACGGGTCTTATTTCGATCCTTTTAGCATACTCGAGAGTCATTCGTTAATATTTAAGGTAACACGATTTTACCGATCCTATTATTATATTATCGTTCGGGGTTGCTTGATTATGTGCTATTTATTTTTATTCATAGTCTTTGATGCTCAAGGTGATTGTTTGTGATGATGATAATTGTGATTATTAATTTTATCGGTAGTTATAATATTTTGTTTTCTATACTACTACTATATTATTTGTGAGATTGGTACGAATGAATTCCCTTATACTATTAGGGGAATGTTAAATCATGGTTGTGACTTGTGAGGCTGATCGGATGGTAATGTGCTAAGTTGATCGTTAGTTGTTAATGATATATGATACTATATTAGATGTTCATTCGAATATGGCTACTTCAAACGAGTGGTTATCATGGAAAGGAAAAAAAATTTGAATTAATTAGGCTTACATCATCATGTTTGGCTATGGGCGTAGTTTTGTAATACGAGATATTGGAATTGGAATTACATTTCTCGCTGGGCTCTATGTTATTGTTTTGAAATTTGGCTAATATTGTATTGTTAATTGTCGTTCTCTTTGACCTTGGCGCGCGGGTGAGTAACTTGGAGTGTATACTTTAAGTGTTGAGCATGGTTCCTTGGACCTTTGATGATATTGATATTGAAATTGAGATGAAAATTGGTTACTGGTATTGATTATGAGGCCGTTGTGCCATATTGTGTTTTACGGTCCAGAGTGACCATGGTTATTGAGTTAGTTATATTGTTTGAAATCGATATTGAGATAGAAATATTGTTTTGAGGTTTTATTCCGCCAGTTCACTCACCCCTTGTCCTTGGCTTAGGGTCGATGATCAGAATACGATACTTGGTTACTTGAGTATTATATTATGAGATGGACTAATGAGTAAGACGACGTAATGTGTAAGACGGAGTAGTGAGTTGAGACTTGGTTAATTATTGAGACGTAGAGTGTATTATATTATGGAGCAAGTTTGAGGTTGAGATTAGTTCATGGGGAGTGTTTTTATTATTCTCTGTGTTTATTTATATTTTTACGTGTGCTTGTTTCCACGCCATGACCAAAAACAATGGGGTGTCATGGGGTCGCTATGTGTTACTAGTATGTAATGTGTATGAAGGATGTGATGTTATTCGATGTTATTGGAAAAGTATATGATGAGATGAACGAAATGATGAAAAAAGGAACAAAGTATATGTGTTATGAGTAGTGGATGGTATGATGTATGATATGTGGTTTATTAATGGCTTTATGAGGTGCCGTGAACTCTGTAYTTATATAATATATGTTAGATGTTATGTTATAATGTTGTTGGGAGTATARGGTGRTGCATGATGTGGTRGGAAGDAGGATRGAATATKTGTGATGATGTGTGATAAATGATATATGCATATGATTGATTCATGTTATATTATAATATGCGAATGAAATACTGCGTAGTTGTGCATGTGGACTCGATCAAGTGGGTCGAACTCGGTCGAGTGGGATATGTAGTGTTGTTGGGCAGACTGCTGTTTTTGGGAACTCGATCGAGTTGGTGGGGTACTCGATCGAGTGGGAGCTACTCGATCGAGTATGTTTAGGACACGATCGAGTATGTTTGTGAGGGGTCCTGTCAGAATCTGGAGTTGAGGCACTCGATCGAGTAGGTGGGAAGCTCGATCGAGTGAGTTTGGTTACTCAATCGAGTGGGTGCTATGAAGGTCATATTTGCTTTTAAGTGTGAGCTACGTGTTTATGGTTGCCCCCTCTTGTATATAGTTCAAGGATGTCCTCTTGCTTTCTTATGTATAGTGTTACATATGTGT
>VHZZ01002441.1:52127-65334 GCA_009801015.1 Silene noctiflora
GAATAACACACATGCCTACTATGTTCATTGTTTTTGCTCACCAACTTCAACTAACTCTTGTAGCGGTTGCTAAATAAAATTGTGAGTGTGCCGAATTTTTTATGGATTTTGGAATTGTACTTAATACAATTAGATCTTCTTGTAAGCGAATGGAGATTCTTAAAGATATTAAAGCTAAGAAATTGTTACAAGTATTAGAATTTGGTGAAATTGAAACTGGAAAAGGGTTGAATCAAGTGCTTGGTTTAGCTAGGCCGGGAGATACTCGATGGGGTTCTCATTTCAAATCAATCTTGAATCTTATTGTTATGTTTTCTACGGCCATTGAAGTTCTTGAGAAAATCGGTTTATCTTCAAAGTGTGTAGATGATCGTGCAAAAGCACAAATTGCAATTGATCATCTTGAGTCATTTGACTTTATTTTCATGATGTATCTAATGAAAGTCATTTTTGGCTATACTAATTATTTATATCAAGCTTTAAAAAGAAGAGACCAAGATATTGTTAATGCAATGACACTTGTGGATTTGACTAAGGATCTCTTACAAATTATGAGGGATGATGGATGGGGCAAATTCTTTGATACGGTATGTGATTTTTGTGGAGAACATAATATTGAAGTGCCGAACATGGATGATTTCTATGCTCCTCCCGGAAGATCTAGACGTTTCCTTGGTAAGGTCACTAAACTTCATCGATATCGAGTTGATATGTTTATGAGTGTGATTGATAAGCAATATAAAGAACTTGAAAGCCGTTTTGATGAAAAAAGCACGGAGTTGCTCAAGTGTATGGCATGTTTGAGTCCGAACAATTTATTTGCTTCTTTTAACAAGAAAAAATTGCTGGAACTTGCGGAGGAGTTTTATCCTAAGGAGTTCTCAGGTGTTGATATAATTGGACTTGCATTTCAACTTGATCTTTTTATTAGGGATATGCGGAAGGATTCAAGATTTCATCATTTGAAGAATATTGGTGAGTTATTGGAGAAGCTTATTGAAACAAATAAACATCTTTCATATCCATATGTTTGTTTGTTACTTAACCTTGTCCTGATACTTCCGGTTGCAACGACAAGTGTGGAAAGAGCATTCTCCTCAATGGCGTTTGTGAAGAATAAGTTGAGAAATAAATTAGGCGATAAACTTTTGAACTATTKTTTGGTTCCATTTATTGAGCGAGACTTTTTTGTACAAGTAAGTGATGATGATATCATTAATCGTTTCCAAAACATGAAATCTCGTTGAATGGTATTAGATTGACTCTTAGATACTATGTTTCATTGACGTTATTTTGATATGTAATGTTGACGACGAAATTTATGTAATGAAGTTTTATATTTTTCTTTTTATCTCTCCCTCTTTGGCCTATTGTGCCTTCCCTTCCTCTATGATTCCTAGGTCCGCCACTGATATCGGCCCTAACTTTGGGTCAGGAGCGGTCACTCATGGTAACTCGCCAAACTATGTACATGGCCAACAGATCAACACATGTCCTTTCCAGCGCATTTTGTGCGCACTCATGCGCATCTCAGGAATCATTCTTAGATATCACCCATCCTAAGACTAATACCAACGAAGCACACTTAACTGGGAAGTTCTTTTGCATTGATAAATAGAAAAGAAAGTACACTTTGTTGATATGAGTAGTACTTTCAATCTCTTTTAAACACTAGTCATTTAAACCTATGAATGGACCTTCTTAAAGGGATACCCCACCTAAGTAACGTCTTAGGTTCACATCGAATATTACACTCCTATCATCTTTTAGTCTTCATGTGGTATCAAAGCTCTTGTGGAGAGAGTGTTGACAACACAATCAGCTCCTCTTAAGTAGCCAAGTTCGATTCACGAAATTGGGGAGATCATAAAAAAAATGTTGGGCGCAAAAAAAAGTCACATTTTTTTTGAGTTACAAGTGAGTCACGCATGCCTTGTACCAATTTATTTCCAAATAGAAATTTTTTTGAGAGAGACGACGAGTAAGTTGATTGAGTAAAGAAAACTCATAGCTTTTTATTGAGTGAGAAATACGCAATCTTTTGCTACTTCATCTATTTGATCGAGCAATTTACATTTTATGGACTCCGGCCACGGAGACTCGGTTTACATCTCGAAAGGGGACTTCTTTTTGAAGTTGGGTGTGGAGCCTAATATGTGCGGGTGCGAAAAGTACCGCAAACCGTTCGAAGCGACTTTGCTCGTCCATGAGGATAACTAGTTTGGGTGTAATTTATTCAAGATCTTCTTATTAATAAGATGGGTTGGATGAAAAAATGCATCATACTAATTGGGACTATAGAAGTCCCAAAATTTGAGAAATGGGATTCGTTTGTGTGTACTTGTATTTCATGCATGTGCAAATTTGAAATGTTATTAATGACGGTTAGGCAAAAACCCGATGATACTGTATGTGTAGCGGTACCGAAACGTGGTAGTCATAGAATTACAAGGAGGTATAGTCTTGCGAAGAGTTTTGTCCTACTGACACGGATGAAGTTTGAAGAAACAAAAATATAAAGGGCTCGTAAGTTCTGTTACGGCAAAGGATGTAACGAGTATGATTCGACATGGCAAAAAGTCGAACGTTGGCCTCAAAAATTTTGGATCAAGGGGGTAAGGGGGTGTGTTGAGTTATTGTGCTCCAAAAATATTAGTCAGATTTTTTTTCCTATCATCTAGTTAGTGATTAAGAATTCCTAATAATGTGAACTAGTGGAGTACCTAGTTATTAGGATTAGGGTAGTGCATTTTGTGAGTGGGAGATTATAATTTAGCGATGTAGCTCTATATTACCTGTTTAAGGACTTCTATTACAATACTGAGATAGTTTACATGCAAAACATCTTCATATATTTAACTCTCCTTTTTTGAATCTTCAAGTGATGAAATTTAATTCTCATTAATTTTCGAAACAGAGACTAAAATTCTATCAATCACTCTTTCATCTGGAAAACACTCACCTAGTAACCTAATTTGATTGACAATAGACATAAGCTTACCGATATATTTTTTTTTTGATTGTCTTCGATTTCGTATCCTTTGCATCTCAAATTCCCCATTGAGATTCAAAACTTGCATTAGTTTTGTTTGCTCGTTGCCTTCAAACTCTTGATTTAGCATCTCCCATGTTTTTTTGGGTGACTAACATGTCATAATAAATGGTAATATTTCATCAGAGACCGCGGAATGGATACAATACAAGAGGGCTCTTGGCGTCTTTGCTTTATCCCCGTCGTACGTATTCATTTGATTTAAGTATGATTTTGTCGAAGAGGGGCTAGTTCATAATCACTCTCAACAACCTCCCATAAATTTAAGGTTTTCAAATGAGACTTCATTTTGATAGTCCAAGATTGATAATTTTCTCTCTTAAGAATAGGATATGAGAAGGACAATTTATTTGACGTCATTTAAATTTTTAAATAATCCCTGGGAATGAAGTTGATGCTTTGATACCAATTTCTTGGAATATTTAAGAAAATATAAGGAAATGATGATGTTTTTATATAAGATGAAGTTCGTAATTTATTTTCGCAGTACATTTTTTAATCAGTTTAGTACATTTTACGCAATAATTTCCATTTACATACCCTTGGAAAAAAAAAGTCATAAACCTAATTCTTTCAATTGTTCCACTATACAACCATTCAAATTAAAATAATTTCTTTCATTATGGATCAAAATTTTGATGTATAACATATATTTGTTTCATTATTTGCAAATAATTGAACAAATTACTGTTTTGTTTTATTTTGATATTTTTTATTTAGGCTTTGAATTAAGGGTTTTATTTGGTGGTTTTCTCATTGTCGGCAGTGGAGCGGTTGGAGGTCCAACGTCTAGGTGGTGTGGAAACGTGTATAGGAGGTCGAATAATGTGTTTAGGCGGTCGTTGAGGCGGCGCAGTTACTAGACAGCGGAAGGGTGTTGTATTTTGCGGTGATGGAAAGTCTGGTACTACAAGGGCGTCTGGCTTGGCATGGTGGATGGTCAGATGGTCTGCCGGCGAAGATCCGACGATGGGGCTGGTGGGTGGTGGTTGTATTTGGTGGTGGGGTGAATGGTGGTATGTTGGTGTACTGCGTTTTTGATGGTTTAGTTTTCCTTTTTTTTTTATGTAGTACATCAGTGTACATAAGAGGGAGAAATGAGAGGGGTAAAATGGTCATAAGTGTACTATAATGAGTATATCAACACCCGACTTTTTTACTATTGCAAAAAGAAACGTACAACTAGAGGCTAATATGTAGCACAAATTTAACAAACCCCTAAATATAAGCAATTATCCAGGACCATATTAACCACTAACTAGATTATAGAAAAAAACTTTTAATTATTATTTTTGGATCACAATAATCTATCAATTATTTCTTATTAATGAGGTAGACAACATACTATTATCTAGGGCTGAGCAAAACCGTATACCCGATACGGTTTTGAAAACCGTATCGGGTACCCGGTTTTTTGAACACCTAAATTTTGATTCCGGATACGATACGGTTTAAACCGGGTATACGGTTTTCGGGTACCCGGTTAAATCGTATATAAAAACCGTATATACGGATACGGTTTTCCTGATTTTTCATTAATTTGCGATTTAAAAAAAAAAAAGCAAAACAACAATCTTCATATATCCCCGAACGATTTAGAATACTTAGCCGAAGATGTATCCTCTTGAGGTGTCAAATACGAAGTATTTACCGGAATTGAACTACAATGTGCTTCAAACAACATTTGTTTTTGGTCTTCCATGCTCTCAATCAAAACCATAAAATTCAAGATATGCTGGATTTCAACCAAATACAACTAGTCCGCCTCTACACATTGTTATATATTACGGTAAAAATCATGCAAGACAATCTTAAACGAGCCGACATTCATTTACATAACCAAATATATCTAATTACCAAAATTTAAGCTGACAATAAACTCGGATAGTCTGTAACACAGAAAATATTTGAGAAGCAGTTGTATTCTAAAAACGTAGAAGTTGAACCCTACATAATACTTATAAGAACCAATCTTTCAATGAACTCGTAATACATACAAACAAGTGAAGTAAAAGCAAAAATTAAAATTAGACAACAAACCTTGTACGATAGATGATTTGTATTTTGTAAGGCAGATCTGAATTGGGGATCAAAATTTGTAATTACTAATTAGGGTTTGAACTTTGAATTGGGGGAAAATGAAAAATGTTTACTGTGGTTGTGATTTGTGAATTGGGAAAGACTGCTAGGGTTAGAAATTAGACAACCTTAGAGTGTTATTAGAAATTTGTGATTTGTGAATTGGGAAGGGAAAGACGCTGTTTTGCTTTTTTTTTTTTTTTTTTTTTTTTTAACCGGGTCAAAACCGGGTATACGGTTTTCAATTATGCTTACCCGGATACGAAACGGTTTCCTAAAAACCGTATCGGGTATACTGAAAAAAAACCGTATATACGGAAAATCGTATAATGAGAACCGTATACCGTATCGTAACCGTATTAAAAAACCGTTTCGGAAATTTTTGCTCACCCCTACTATTATCTATTAAATGAGGCATATAGCATAACAATTTTACAAACATGGTGACGGGTGAGTTGTCCATTTTAAATATTATTATATATCAATCATTCTACTTATATAATTGTACTTTAATATTCTAAAATGATGTCATTTTAACTAAAATTTTCTCATAATATTCTCTTGCCTTTGTTTACTGAGTCTACGAGTGTTTTTATTATATCAACTTCAAATAAAGATAACAATAAGAAAATAAGTGTAAGCTATTTTATATTAACTTCGGATTATTAAAAAAAAAAAAAACCAAACTAGAAAAGAAAGACTTACAAATCCAAAACCGGTAGCTTGTATAGTTGTTGGGGCCGTTGTAAAAGCGTCACAATGCTTAGCTTGTAGGAGCTTAAGATTAGCAGCATTAGCAACAATGGCATCAACACCACCCTTTGAGGTTCCTTTGGATAACATATCTACCATTTCTTTTTCATTTTTTAGGCTGACAAGTTTTGACTTCGGAAATCCTTTAAGTAACAAAAGGTTGTAGATGAAGGACCCTTCTCTATAACCCACATTTGAGCCCATCCTAATTAGTTGGGTTAAGTTTTTGATAGAGCCACTTCGATTTTGGGATGTAAGTGACGATGCTTCACTTACTATAAAAGATGCAAGGAGGACTATAAAAATTATGAAAAACGACATTATTAGTAGTACCATACGCATTGTTGATTCCATTTTTGCGTGTCCTGCATGATAATTTAAGAATTCAGGTTATTAAAATTAAATCAAAACTAGCTAACAGGTGATATTTGTTAGACAATAAAAAAAGACATGAGAAGAATAATTAGTTTAAGAGAATTGTTGATATGTCTATTATTTAGTTGACACTAATCATATGTATTTAAATAATTGTCTTAAGGTTATTTCAACCTCTTGGAAGGTAAACAAGTTGATAGTTAATTATAAATATTATATGCATAAATAAAAAGAAATGAATAAATTTGTTTGTAGAAGAAGTGAGTTGGATCCTAAATAGAGAATACAAAAGAAAGAGTGATGATTTAATAAATATTTACAAAACTGTCCTAAATTGATAATCTTGTAAATTCTCAGCAGTTTCTTTGAAAAAAAAAATTCGTTAGTTAAAGAGTTCAATTTTCACTAAGGACTTGTTTTGATGTCACCTCCACCATTATTTGTTATTTGAACAAACATTTTTAAATACTTTCTCTCCTTTTCTTTAGATCCCTTCATCCAAGCAAGCCCTAAAAATATTTTAAACACTGTATATATTCTAAGTGATCATACTCGTAAGTGGAGAATGGTGAAAATAATTTGTATATCTAATTTTCTTATGGTTTTGTTTGAATGAAGAGATTTGGAGGGAAATATACTAAATTGATCACTTACTTGGATAGCAAAATAGGGTGCGAGGAAAATGGAGGGGAGGGATTGGTTTTTCTTCCACCAAGTCTACTTATGAGTGACCTTACAGGGGACTAGATACTACTTATGAGTGAACTTATAGTGTGCGGTAGCCCAAGTGTAAACCATACTAGACCTATTGAGTGTGCAGTAGACCGACTAGGTGTCACTCAGCCGAGTATATGAGGTACTCAACCGAGTGAGTAGCACTCGGCCGAGTGCACTGTACCAATGGGCGATATAACCTATGACGTGATTCTTTTACACTTAACCTTAAATCATTTCATTTCTTCTCTCTACACCTCAAAATCCTCTTCATTCTCTATAAAACTCTCCTAAACCCTTCTTCGTGGATGCTAAGCTTGGGTTTGAAGATGTATACCCTTCTCCTTCTTCCTTTCACCTTGTAAGTTAGGATTTACCTTTTCTCTTTCTTTTATGTTAACCCTAACTTTCAGGGGGGTTTTGTTGGGTTTATTAATTGGTAATTAATATGAGTAATATACGTAATTAAAGGGTATTAATAAGGGGTTTTGTGTTGTATAATGGTGTAGGATTTATTGTGATGGTTATTATGTAAATTATGTAGGATGAGAAGGTTTTATGAGACGAAATCTTTCTTATCCTGGATTGCTTATGGAGTATGCTAAAAGGTAGGATTTTCCTACTCGGTTTTGCTAATATGAATGCTTTTTTATGTTTCCATTGTTAGTGTTTCTATGATAGAAATACTATTTCATCATATCATGATATTTGGGGTTATGTGAGTCTAATGTTGTTGTCGAAAATGCATTATAGAATGATAATGAATGGTGTCGACCTAAATAGTCGGAATATTGGAGAAATTGCTGATTCATGGCATATGGGGAGTGTATCTTGAGATGTGTTGCATGTTAGTATGTTATGTTGTATATTGCATTAATTTTGATTGTCGTTTATGTGGAGAATGCGGTGGAGTTGTGGTGGTTGTTGAGGAGACCTTCTTACGCTTAGGTCGCCTCTTGGAGCTTCCCACTCCAATAGGGGCATTCACATTTATGACTTGAGTACGAAGGGGATCGTGTGGTGTCACGACGTTTGGAAGGGATCCGGTTAGCGCCCGATCTCGGTACCACGAGTGTGTCCTGAGTACCTATTTTTACGGACTGCGGTTTGGCTGTTTGGTGGGCGGAGCTGGGGTGCTGCGGTGCCATCACTAGGTTGTTAGTACCGTGGGTGTATCCCTGGTACCGGTGAGGTTGTTGCAGAGATATGACTCGTACATCCTATTGATGCATTGCATATCATATCCATATTTACATGTTGTGTTTAGAACATTCATATTATTGAAACTGGCGGATGTTAGTTGTGTATTCATTGTCACCAATTTTTGGGGTGGTCTGTGTTTATCCATATGATATTTCCGATCATATGGGGAGTAGTCTGAGTACAGGTTTGCATTTGGCGTCTAATGGGAGTCGGGACGAGCCACGAGCTTTGGTGATCACCGAGTCAAGTGTAGTTTCATTAGAAAGGTTGTAGTAGTCATGACTTATATTATCTATTCATTGATTAATCATTGCGTAATTCATTAAACATGTTAATTATGTAAATGTTTCTCAATTGTAAATCTGATCTCACTGCCTTGGGAAACCGAGATGGTTACATCCCCGATTACCTTAGTCGGTTAAGAAGGGGGTGTTATAAAGTGGTATCAGAGCGACGATTTTTGAACCTAAACCAATGAACCAAAATGAACCTAGGTGTGTCTAGTAAAATGAATCCGACATGAGTACAATAGGAGGTCGGTTTTGGATAAGTAAGCGCCCTCATATCAAAACTAGTTCTTATGGTCTTGGTCGGTTACTATGAGGGTGGTTATAATTATGGGTGAACGTTATGTGGAACGTGATGTGATTACATGTGTGTTGTGGTGAGTTGGTGAGTTCCTTACATTGTATGGTTATCTACGATATAGTGCGTGCTAGCATGTGAAAGTTGGACGAAAGGATTGATGTGTGTGACGTGCTTTAGGAATGGTTATCGCATGTTATTACGTGAGGGACATTAGTTCAGTTAATTGACAACCGTATAAGTGAGTGAAGTTGGCTAATATCGTCGGAGAAGTATGATTAATGACGATTGTTAGTATAATAGTCGCTAACGTAAGAATATTATGTCGGAAGTGATAAGAGTAATGGCGCGTAAACTAACTTGGGACGAGTCACCGATAGCCGGTGGATCCCCGAACATTATCTTTTATTGCAAGGACGATACCCTTTATTTCGTAGTAGGAAATTGCAAGCCATAATGAAGCACCCAAACGAGTGCGAGCATACACTAGGTCGAGTACTAGATACTTGACCGAATGGACCATTTTCTAGAATTTGGAAATTTTTTGGAAAAATGGGCACTCGACAGAGTGGACTCGTCACGCGACCGAGTGCGTTTTCTGGGCTGGGATTTTCGGCTAAATCATGTTATATGCACACTCTTATCTCTTTTTATTCTTCATCCTTCTTCATATCTACAAACACTAAAATTCCTCTAAAAAACACTACAAAAACTCCATTGTTGCTCATTCTTGAAAAGGATTCAAGTTTCCACTCCATTTGTCTTCCCTAATCTTTACTAATTAAGCAAAGTAAGTGATGTTTTATTTCTTCTTGTTTTTCCCCAATTTGATTTTGTTTACATCTACTCTAAATTCTTCAAGTTTTACCAATTATTTGTATGTTTTTGTTCAATTCATGGTAATAATCGACTTTCTACACCATTATTATTGTTAAATATAAAATTTTCATGTTGAAATTTTGCTCAAGTTTGTATGTGTCGAAATTAGGATTCTTGAGACAAGAAAATTTGATTTTGTGTGTGGTACTTGGTTTAATTGTTCAACAAAGGCTTAACCTTTGTTGTCAATGCTACATTTTGTCTTCCCTTTGAAATTTTGTCTAAAAACTTTACCCTAAATTTTCGAAATTGGTGATGTTCATGCCCAAATTTTGGTTTTCATGTGTAAAACTTGGCTTAATTATCCTATAAGACTACTATCTTTGTGGGTAATGCTATATCTTGTCTTCAATCGAAAATTTCGTCTCAAAATGTTTGCCCAAAATAGACGAAATTTTCGAAATACATGGTATACATGACCTCATTTTGATTTTGCAGTTAGAACATGGTTTAATTGCTTCATAAGGTTTCAAGCTTGGGTAATAATGTCATGTGTGGTCTTAAAATTTGAAGTGTGTCTTAAAACTTTTCAAGATTTTCGAAAATGGGAAGAGCACATACCCGAATTTTTATTCTTCATGCTTAATTCTAGCTTTAATAGTTTCTTAGTACATTAATCCTTGCCGATATTGCATTAAGTCGTAATAAATTGGACAAATTTTGTCTTAAATCGAAAGTTGGTGTCTTAAAATCGTATGGGGAGTAGTCTGAGTCACCTATTTCCGGGGTGACCTGTGTTGATCCATATGATATTTTTGATCATATGGGGAGCAGTCTGAGTACAGGTTTTCATTTGGTGTCCAGTGGGAGACGGGACGAGCCACGAGCTTTGGTGATCACCGAGTCGAGTGTAGTTTCATTAAAAAGGTTGTAGTAGTCATGACTTGTATTATCTATTCATTTATTAATCGTTGTGTAATTCAATAAAATGTTAATTATTTAAATGTTTCTCAATTGTAATTCTGATCGCACTGGCTCGGGAAACCGAGATGGTGACATCTCCTGAGTACCTTGGTCGGGTAAGAATGGGGTGTTACACTTACTTCCTTTACCCTCCTCTTTCCTTTCCCACTTCGAGGAATTTGGAGGAAAAGGAGGAAAGGAATTTGGAGGGAAAAAATTCTTTGTTTGGTTATTAATATAAAGATGCAGGGATTTGGAAGGGGGGAAAATTGGATCCTTCTTTTCCCTTCTTCAAAGCCAGGTTATTTTTCGTTTAAAAAATAAAATTGGAAATGAATCATCTTCTCCATTATTCCTCTCATTCTCTTCCCTCATTCCCCATCCATTTCTCTTCTACTCTGACATTCAAATAAGGACTTTGACTTTTTTAATGTAAGCAAAATTATGAATGTAATGTAAAAAAGTGAAAAAGGAAAAAAAAAGTTTTGAACAGAACATAAGGTTGAAAATTAGTAAATATTGGATACTTACTATTTCTGCGGTCATTCTTATCCTCACGTCTTGCCAGTATAGTAACAACAATATACTTTACTGCAAAAATGGAGCTTATGGTAAATGTTAAAATTACGATAGTATCGGTGATTTGTATCAAAGAAAGTCCAGGAGTTTTAGTAGTTGGTTGTTGCTTAATGGGAACCAACATTGTTATGGAAGACTCCATGTACGGCATTGTGAAATCCACATATTCTGTCCGGTGAAATAGGATAGATATGTCGCCTACTGCGCTATCAAAATCCTGCAATTAATGATATCACTATTTTTATGTGAGAATTATTTAAATTAAAATTTAAAATTTATGGTTAAACCGAGACTTTGGGATTCATGAAATCAATTATGCGAGAAGATAATTTCGTTAATGTTGTCTTAAAATTAAACTAAAATCAATAATTGTACGAAAAATACTCGTAGAAGGCTTTCATACCAAATTTTTATATAAATTCTCGTACAAGAATTCCATACCCTAAAATCTCCGGATTTCTTTTATAGCTATTTTATAAGTTTTTTTTCCATTTAATCTATATTATGGTGATTTTTTTTTTTCATGTAAATCTCTTTTGCAGAATTTTTGTATAAAACGCGCACCGTTACTGCGTTACAAACGACTAATTATAATATCATACGCAAAAGGCGATGGACTTGAAACTGGATGATGTACATGCCTATTCATATACATTATGTTGGAATTCGAGTGGCGAGTATAGAAATCCCCAAGATTTGATAGTGAAACATCTTGATTATTAATGATAATTAACTACATCAATTGGAAAAATTTATAATATGAGATATTCCCCAAACTTGGTAAATGGGTCGTTCAGGTTAAGAGTGCATGTTGGGTAAATTTAAGGCGGGCTTTCTCATCTATCCTGCATATTTCTTTTAAGATTGGCTCAAGTTCAGATGTTTGTTATCAGATCATTTCTATAATACCCGTGTTTAATTTATCTAATGTTTTCAACATCTAAAGTTGAGTTTAATCGAGTGGACTATCATGTTGATTTGTTTAGTGGTGAAAATAAGGTAAGGAAAGTGGTTTAACTTTGACTTAAGCTCAGAGCCTATATGGTAAAGAGGTTATCTATAGGTTGAGAGGACATGTACCAACAAATAAGAGGAAAAATCAATTTAAGATAAACGTTAATATGAGGCAGGGCTGGTCAACTGGTCAGGCTTGGGCACACAGTTGGTCGACCGACTGTTGGCAAGCTGCTAACCAATTGATCCTGACCCCTCTGTCGGGTTAGTTTTGCTTCTTTTCTTCTTACTTTGAGTTATATATCTCATGTTAGCATTGGTTAGTCACAATTCGTGATTTATCAAACAAACTGATAAGTATATTTTATATAGGATTATACTCCTCATTTTAGCTCAGTTTTACTTGCTTTTTGCACTTTTACTAGTGTTCATTTGAGCTAATATCGTGTTCTAGCTGTTCGGTATGCTTTTAATGTGTTTTGTAGGAAATATAGCTTTGATTAGCTGATTCCTGACAATAAGAGCAATTATCGAGAACACAAAGTTAAGTGAAAGTTGTATCGGGTCATGCATGGCCATGCAAGCTCAAAGACATAAAGAAATGATCAAATGTGAAGAAATGGCCCAAGTAATTATCCAAGGCAAAATGTAAACAATTGAGTAAATGAAGCCCAAAAGAAATCCAAGGAGGGATGTGGAAATNAAAATGTAAACAATTGAGTAAATGAAGCCCAAAAGAAATCCAAGGAGGGATGTGGAAATATTAAGCATTGGATTCCAAGCATTTTCCACATAATAAAGCATTTACCGAGCAATTAAGGACGCATCAAATGAGTTTATTGGATTCCCGGGTCATTAACTATGGCCATTTAAAGCTATAAAGTTGGATCATTGCATCCCCGATCGGGGTGGCCTGTCCCCGATCGGGGTGAGGTGTGTTTGAGTTCCTCGGATTCTTTTAGGGTTGTTTACGTTTACATTCCTAGACTACTACTATATAAGGAGGGCTAGTCCCGACCTTAGAGGCATTCCTTTGTACTCAGAAATAATACTTAAACATTCTCTCATAATTCTCTTTAATTTTCTTTTGTATTTTCTTTAATCTTTAGTTTACATTTTGTAATCATTTGA
>VHZZ01002442.1:37622-49135 GCA_009801015.1 Silene noctiflora
TCGTCTCTCATCCAGGAGAATGTGTTCTTTATATCGTTCTCTATTCCATTCATCTTCTGGAATTTGACTTTCGATTAGAATTCATAGAAATGAGATCTTTAGTACTACTGGTTGTACAACCTCCATAACATATGTTAGGTAGAAAGGAGTAGCCCAGTGGGCGTCTTGACTGAAGTTCGATATCCCCACAAGGCGAAGGGTATTCTATTAGGCTAGTCTCGATATTTGTCGATCATTTTCTTTTTGGATCGTGAAGACATTTTTGTTTTCTGCCTCTACAGCTCCATTGGTTTGGGGTCGGTATGGCGAGGAGTGATGATGCTAGAATTTGTACTTAGCGAGCACTTGCGCAGCTTTAGCTTGGAAATGAGAACTATTGTCACAGATGATCTCATGTGGGCACCCATATCGACAAATGATGTTGGCGTGTATGAACTTAGCCACTTGTTTGGATGTTAGAGTAGTATAGAAAGCTGCTTCCACCCCATTTAGTGAAGTAGTTTATTGCCACTAGAAAGTAACAATGGCCACCCATTTAGTGAAGTAGTTTATTGCCACTAGAATGTAACTTCCTCCATTACTTTCTTTGCTTTCGAACGATCGAGGGAAAGCAAGATAACTGCTGGTCCTTGATGCTGTTATAGTTAGCATTAAGGTTGTATATGGCTGTTTGACAATTTTGGACCATGCCTCATGTCAAGGCTTCTACCGGGCTCTGGATACTCGTGAACAGGGGTGGTCGTGACCAGAGATCCTGCTTGCCAACCTGTTACCTGATGACGAACAATTCCCACGCCAGGCATTAGATTAGTAGTAACCAAACTACTTACAAGTGCATTACCTGATCCAGATTCCGTTCTGTTAATTGATGGCCAGCCGTCCACACTTGGTCTTTGCATTCTACAAACTTCAAAACACAATTAGAAACCCTCCCTCACTTGTTCTCATGCTAAAAAATGTGACAAAATAAAGCAAATAAATGCAATGCAAAAATTTAAATGTATGAACAAATACAAGTTAGGAGGTTAGTATATGAACAAATGGTGGTTTTCGGGAGGACTCCTCCATTTTAAAGCTTTCAATGGGGTAAGGGGAGGACGTTGTTGATGTTGCTCAACACCCCATATAAGTAGTTGAAGGCTTGTTCAAATTCATAATAGAAGTCTTGAGTAGACCTTGGCATATCATAGCTTTCATTCATGTAGCATCTCGTATCAAAGTTGTAATGACAAGGAGCTACATAGCCTTGGCTTAGGATAATTGTGTTCCCGATAAAAGGATTGACCAATCCTTCGAACTCGTCATCCCATAAGCCACCAACTTCTTTCACCTCTCCTCCTTTGTTGATAAGACTATGGGTAGGCATAGTCATCCTTGTTGCTTTTGGCCATCAAGGCCTTCATTGGTGCTTGTGTTGGAAAGCGAGCTATTCAATCTCTCATCATTGGTTTTGTCATGAAAGACTCCTAGCTCTCGGAATAGAGTTATCTCAATGCCATCAACTTCTTTCTTACAACTGGGCAATGCCTCTTTATTCTTCCTACTAAGAATTTATTCCTTGTTAGGATTCATAGTGGGAGATTCCGGCTTCTTTTTCTCAACTTTGCGATTGTAGTGATCAACCGTAAAGCATAGTTCATTCAAGTTTGGGGCTCTCATTGTCTTGTCAAGGTTGAAAGTTATCTTCTCATCACGAACTTCAAGGGTTAGCATACCATGTTGGACAACAATTACCTCTACCACGGTGTAAAGAAATGGTCTTCCCGAATTGATGGGTATGTTAGAATATTCCTCAATGTTCACTATTACAAACTCCACCAGTATGAAGAATTTTCCGACTCTCACGGGCACATATTCCCATACCCCTAGTGGCTTTTTCGTGGTGCGATCCGCCATTTGTAAATTCATGCTAGTACAGTTCAATTCTCCCACTCCTAGCTTCTCACATACCGAGTATGGCATAAAACTTACGCTAGCACCTAAGTCACATAGTGCCTTGTCAATGGTAGTTTCACCAATGGTACATGGGATAGAAAAACTTCTTGGATCTTTAAGTTTGGGTGGTGAATTTCCTTTAATGATGGCACTATTTATGCCGGTGAAAGTATTAGTCTCCGACCTTTAATGGACCTCTTCTTTCTAAGAATATCATTAATGTATTTTGCATAGGCTGGTACATGAGTAATGAGCTCCGTGAACGAGATAGAAACCTCCATGTTTTCCACAATCTCCATGAATTTCCTAAATTGCTCAACAACTTTAAGCTTGGCTTTAAGACTTGAAAAGGGTAGTTTAATCACAATCGGCTCCCTTTCAACTTCTTTGTCATTCTCTTCATTTATATTCTTTAACGATTCATTTATAGTAGGTTCTATTACCTTGGTGTTCTTCTTCAAAGTTTCCGACTCATTCCTTTCTCCTAACACTTCATCTTGCATTCCATCCCTTGACTTAGCATTTCCCTCAATAATACCTTCTTCAATAGGTTCCTTAGGTCCCTTATAATGTGTACCACTCCTCAAGTGAATGTAGTTAATGGTTTCATTTCTTATAGGGGGATCACCTAGAGGTGGTAATTGCCCATTTTGCCTTTGAGAGCTTAAAGATGCCAATTGTGTCAATTGAGTTCCCATCATATTGTTATGATCAAGGATTTTGTTGATGGTGATGTCCTTAGCTTGACTATCCTTTTTCATTTGAGCAAAGAAATCTTTTTGATTCTTTTGAATTTGTAAAACCGCTTTTTGAACATCAAAAGTTTGGTCATTGAGTTGATTGTAGGATGTTTGGTTTTGAAATCCTTGGTTTTGATTGTAGAAAAGTCTTTGAGTTGGATTTCTCATTGGTGGTGGGGTGTATGGTGGTGGGTTTTGAATGTTTTGGCTTTTGTATGAGAGGTTTGGATGGAATTTGGTGTTCTCATTGTAAACATTGGAGTAAGGGGTGCCATTCTTTTATTCTTGGAAGAAATTCACTTGTTGGGTTGTGCCCCTACGCTCTTGTTGGTCATGCCCCAAAGTTCCACAATTCTCACATACTCCATTCAGAATAGAGGGTGCCATCGTCATTGCATTGACACGTTGATTCGATTGTTGTTTGGGTGCATTGGAAGTTTCACTTATCTTGGCCATAGCATTGTCAAACTTCAAGTTCATGGTATCAATATGAGAACACATTTGCGCACCCAAATCGGCACTTCATGTCTCCCTCCTCTAGTAGATTTCTGTGGCCTACTATTGTTTGGGTCCGATTCGTATAATGGGCCGAGGAGTAGAGTGTTGGGCTGAGCTGATGAGGGAGATACGGGCTGAAGGCTAGAGGACCTAACTGCTGTGCAAATAAGGGAAGAGTGTTTTATGGGCTCTGGAAATAAGAGGCCCAATCACCTAAGAGGAGGTGGCACGTAGAGAACAGCCCAACCGGTGAAAGAGTGGATACTTGGGAAGAAAGTAATGCTAACCCTAATTAGGGTTCATCACTATATAAGGAGAGGCAAAGGACGAAAAGAGATAATTCATAACCTAGCTACAAGCAACCTTGTATAACGTATTCTAGCAATAAACGTCTTGCCTCCATTATACTAATATTATTAATATTGCTAGTAAATATCTTGGAAGGATACCGTCTCCTTCCCACGGTCGTTTCCCACATTAGGTTTTTCACGTCACTAGATCCCTTGTGTTATTTCTCTTTACTTTATATACTACAACGCATCTAACATACATACATGAAATTTCACATTTAAGATCACTTTCACCCTAAATTAACCTAGTTGGTTAAATATACCAAAATAGTTTGGCTCCCACCGTGGGGAATAGTTGTCGTCATCATTAACCGTCTAGGAAAGTCAGAAATACACCATGTCAGGGAACAAATCAACCATCCCTCCAAGTTCCGAAGGGAGTCATCCCCAAGGATATAAGCAGGTGCGCCGCAGGCGCCTGGAATTCAAGTAACGGTATCAGGCCCAGCTGCAAAGATGAATCTCCCGCCAAAAACTAGCCAGCCGAAAGCAACCAGAGGAGTGGAACCACCACCAAGAACAGAAAGGGAGGCGACTTCCATCCAAGGAGACCAGGATGTTAGACATATCAGACATCAGGGTCTGCCACCACCTAACCCAACCCAAATCATAATCAGCGGGATGGACAAATTATAGCGAACCATCGACAACATGAGAGAAGAGAACCAGAAGACAAAAGCTCAGGTGTCAAAGGAAAATCGGGCACTCTGGGCATAGATAGATGCCTTGCAGCCGCAAAGGGTCGCACCAATTCCGACACACCAGCAGCAAGTAAGAGTCAAGATCAGGTAACCAGCTGCCTGAGTGAGGCATCTGGAAGCAGGTAGCCATCACGCCTATTCTCTTCCGAGCTGGTAACCAGATTGGATCTCACAGGGACGCCTCTAGAAGGCGGGATTATTCTGCATGGACTAGGGCAGTTCACGCCAGACGGCTGGCCATCAATTAACAGAACGGAATCCGGATCAGGTAATACACTTGTCAGTAATTTGGTTACGACTAATCAGATGCCTGGTGTGGGAATTGTCCGTCATCAGGTAACAGGTTGGCAACCAGGATCTCTGGTCACGACCACCTCCTGTCCCTGTGTATCCAGAGCCCGGTAGCAGCTCGGATATGAGGCATGGTCCAGAATCGTCAAGTAGCCCTATACAACCCTAATGCTAACTATAACAACATCAGGGATCTACAATATTTAGAACTCAGGGAGATGTTAACTAGGATCCTGGGAATGTCAGATCCCATGGAAAAGGCAACTCCAGACAGCTATGCAGACTCACCATTCGTGGACATGATATCATTGGTTGTTACGCCAAAGGGATTCAATGCCCCCACCATGACACTTTAAGATGGTACCACAAATCCTTTTGATCACATCATCCAGTATAAGAAGAATATGATGGTTATAACGACAACACGATCCTTGAAGGATGTCTATATGTGCAAAGGATTCGGTTGAACACTGTCAGGAGCCGCCTTATAATGGTTCGTTGGTTTGCCAAATAACTCAATAGCCACTTTCATTGACTTAGTGAATGCATTCACACAGAGATTCGCCAGTAGTAGGAGACCAGATAAGCACACTAGCGACCTCTATCAGATAGTGCAAGGGTTCGTTGAGAAGATCAAAGGCTTTGTCACCAGGTTCAACAAGGAGAAGGTAGCAATCAGAGGATGCGACATACCGACAGCCGTGGAAGCATTTCGGCAGGGGTTACACCAGGATTCAGACCTATACAAAGAGCTAACAAGACACCTTTGCCGTACTTTCGAGGATGTCCAAGCGAAGGCGGCAACAATAATCAGGCTGGAGGAAGATATACTGTCCAGGAGACACGTACCGGGAGTCAAGTAGGCGGCCAAAAATGCAGCAACAGAATTAAATAAGGATAGGTCTAAGCCTTACAACAGACCTTAGGAAAGAACGGTATGTTAGAATCTTCCTCAATGTCCACTATTACAAAGTCCACCGGTATGAAGAATTTTCCGACTCTCACGGGCACATCGTCTCATAACCCTATTGGCTTTTTCGTGGTGTGATCCGCCATTTGCAATGTCATGCTAGTACATTTCAATTTTCCCACTCCTAGCTTCTCACATACCGAGTATGGCATGAAACATACGCTAGCACCTAAGTCACATAGTGCCTTGTCAATGGTAGTGTCACCAATGGTACATGGGATAGAAAAAATTCCTGGATCTTTAAGGTTGGGTGGTGAATTTCTTTAATGATGGCACTACTTTTTCCGGTGAAAGTATTAGTCTCCGACCTTCTAATGGACCTCTTCTTGCTAAGAATGTCCTTAATGTATTTCGCATAGGCTGGTAGATGAGTAATGCGCTCCTTGAACGGGATAGAAACCTCCATGTTTTCCACAATCTCCATGAAATTCCTAAGTTGCTCATCAACTTTAGGCTTGGCTTTATGATTTGAAAAGGGTAGCTTAATCACATTAGGCTCCCTTTCAACTTCTTTGTTGTTTTCTTCATTTATATTCTTGAATGATTCACTTATAGTAGGTTCTACTACCTTGGTGTTCTTCTTCAAAGTTTACGACTCATTCCTTTCTCCTAACACTTTATCTTGCATCCCATCCCTTGACTTAGCATTTCACCTCAATAATACCTTCTTCAATAGGTTCCTTAGGTCCCTCATAATGTATAACACTACTCAAGTGAATGGCGTTAATGGTTTTATTTCTCGTAGGGGGATTACCTAGAGGTGGTAATTGTCCCTTTTGCCTTTGAGAGCTTGAAGATGCCAATTGTGTCAATTGAGTTTCCATCATCTTGTTATGAGCAAGGATGTTGTTGATTGGTGGTGGAATGTATGGTGGTGGGTTTTGAATGTTATGGCTTTTGTATCAGAGGTTTGGATGGAATTTGGTGTTCTGATTGTAAAAATTGGAGTAAGGGGTGCCATTCTTGTATGCTTGGAATAAATTCACTTGTTTGGTTGTTCCCCTACACTCTTGTTGGTCATGCCCCAAAGTTCCACAATTCTCACATACTCCATTCGTAATAGAAGGTGCCATCGTCATTGCATTGAAAAATTGAGTCGATTGTTATTTTGGTGCATTGGAAGCTTCAATTATATTGGCCATAGCTTTGTCAAACTTCAAGTTCATGGTATTGCTATGAGAACACATTTGTGCACCCAAATCGGCACTTCATGTCTCCCTCCTCTAGTAGCTTTTCGTGGCCTACTATTGTTTGGGTCCGATTCGTATAATGGATCGAGGATTAGAGTGTTGGGCTGAGCTGATGAGAGGGATACGGGCTGAAGGCTAGAGGACCTAACTGCTGCACAAATAAGGGAAGAGTGGTATATGGGCTCTGGAAATAAGAGGCCCAGTCTCCTAAGAGGAGGCGGCACGTAGAGAATATCCCAACCGGTGAAAGGGTGGATACTTGGTAAAAAAGTAATGCTAACCCTAATTAGGGTTCAGCACTATGCTTTACAGTTGATCACTACAATCGCAAAGTTGAGAAAAAGAAGTCGGAATATCCCAATATGAATCCTGACAAGGAATAAATTCATAGTAGGAAGGATAAAGAGGCATTGCCAGTTGGAAGAAAGAAGTCGATGGCATTGAGATAGCTCTATTCTGAGAGCTATGAGTCTTTCATGACAAAACCAATGATGAGAGCTTGAATAGCTCACTTTCCAACACAAGCTCCAATGGAGGCCTTGATGGCCAAAAGAAACAAGAATGACTATGCCTACCCATAGTCTTATCAACAAAGGAGGAGAGGTGAAAGAATTTAGTGGCTTATGGGATGACGAGTTCGATGGATTGGTCAATCATTATATCGGCAACACAATGATCCTAAGCCAAGGCTGTAGCTCCTTGTCATTACAACTTTGACACGAGATGCTACGTGAATGAATACTATGATATGCCAAGGTCTACTCAAGACTTCTATCATGAATTTGAACAACCCTTCGACTACTTCTATAGGGTGTTGAGCAACATCAACAACATCCTCCCCTTGCCCCATTGAAAGCTTTAAAATGGAGGAGTCCACCCGAAAACCACCATTTGTTCATATACTAACCTCCTAACTTGCATTTGTGCATAAATTTTAATTTTTGCATTGCATTAATTTGCTTTATTTTGTCACATTTTTTAGCATAAGAACAAGTGAGGGAGGTTTGCTAATTGTGTTTTGAAGTTTGTAGAATGTAAAGACCAAGTGAGGGAGGGTTGCGAATTGTATTTTGAGTAAATGATCATGCTAGGAAAGGATCCCCACGAGTTGTCCTCAACTCGTGCGAGTTGAAGCCAAAAGAATCAAAGCAAAGGAACCCTGTTGGCCAACTCGAGCGAGCCCTGCTCAAATCGAGCGAGCTTTTGTTCAGCTCGTGCAAGTCCTTCGGCGTTCATGCAAGCTTTGCACTGAAGAAAGTAACTTGTCTCCCAGCACGCCCGAGTCCTCTAGAACTCACGCGAGTCCCCATGCTTCTACCCTTTTTCACGACACTTTACCCCTTTCCTTCCACATTTTTGGAAACACCATTTAAAACACAAACACAATTTTTCTCTCACAATACCAAAAACCCAACATCAAATTCATCAAATACTCACCAAAATTCATCATCTTCCATTGAAAACTTGCTTCTAATCAAATTAAAACACTCCTTTGTCAACCTTTCACCTTTCAAAGCATCAAAAGCAACTAAATTAAACCAACAACTTCTAGGGTCTGAAGAATTTGGAACATCCCCAATTAGTTGTTCTTGGGATTGAAATTGGGAGAAAGGAAGAGCATTCAAGCATAATTCAAGACTTGTTGACACAATTTCATCAATTGAAAGAAGTATTCAAGCATGGCAAGGACAGAGGGAAACACTCAAGCATCAAAATCCTAAAATTTGTCAAAGAGGCAAAAGGTATTGGCATCTAAAGCTTTGGTAATCCAAGGAGAAGAAAGGGAAAGCATTGAAGCTATTGAAGAGGTCACCACTACCACCACACGGAAGTTGAGCAACTTGTCGATTTCCCGGAGGTAAAATTCCTTGAAATCTTATAAGAAAGTATTTGAATCCCTTTGCAAGAAGAAGTTTATTGCTACCAAGTTCATTGGCCATGTACCTTAGCTAAGTATGGTGTCCTTGATCAAACTAAGGCATTTTTCGAGTCTATGAACTTATCTACATTGTTTGATATGGATGAGTTAACATACCCCTCCCTTAAATTGGAATTCATTAGTTCACTAAAACTATTGAGGGTAGAGGATCGAAGGTATGTCGAGTTCCGACTCAAAAATGTATCAAGAAGGATGGCAAAGTCAACTTTTGGTGCTTTTTTTGGCCTTGAAAGCCAATGGTAATTCTTCAAGAAACCCCCTAGTTTTGATGTTAAGCCTATTTGGAAGGCAATTACCAGCCAGGATTTCACATTTTATAAGGTGTGTCATGCTTTATATGTACACTATCCGGGTATAAGGTATTGACACTATTCTATCGCCAACACCCTCATTGCACGAAAAGAAGCCAATGTTTTTACGGAATTGGACCTTGCTTACCTTGAGTCGCAAGTAAATGCCCATGGGAACTACAAATGCAAATACGGTATCCTTCAATTGTTACTAGATAGGTGGAGGGATATCCAAGTGGGGAAAGACAACACGGCATATATTGTAAATGGCGGCTTGATCACAAAATTAGCTAAGCACTTCAATCCACGGTTCAATGAAGACAAGGCTTATAAGCCGGTTAAAGGAGGAAATCTTCTTGACATGATCACATTAGTAAACAAATTTCATTGGGTGACCTACGACAACGTAACCGGTAAATATGAGCGCCTTATTAAGGTTTCAAAGTCTATGACCTTGCCGAGCAAGATATGCCGTATAAATGTGCACCGAGGTAATTACCTTCTTCCTGTTTCTCATCTTGTAATGTCTATGATCAAATAGCAAAAAGATCCCCAAGAAGGCTCCTCCACTCTCGTTAGACCGCCCTACCCCTTTGAATTTCAAGAATTCACCGTCAACGACCCGAGTGTTGTTAAAGAGAATGACTATTTGACCAAGCTATTGAAACATGTCCATAAGGAGGCCTACAAGGATAGGGTGAATGCCTACTATGCCCAATATCCTCCCCTTCTACACCTAGCACGGAAAGGATTACTTAACTCCCAAAGTCCTTTGCTGGATTGGGTTGATAGAAGATTATTCTTTCCAAGTGCCTACCAAGATGAGGAGGTTGAGAGCCTGTTCCGAGGAGTGAAGTGCGGGTTGATAATCATGAGAACGGTGATAACTTTGAAGCAAGTGATGAGGAAGATGCCCAAAGTGTAAGTGGAAGTGATGATTAAGACGACAACTCTAGCTCTAATGAAGAGAGCGGCGATGAGGAAGCAGAGAGTAGTTGATCACCATGAGTGGTTCCTCGATCGGGAGTGTGATTGCAAGACCGGAAAAAATCTACCATAGATTACTTCCGAGCGTGGCCACGCATTCCAGTCACAACTCCTCAAGTGGCCCTGAGATACATAAAACCCAACGTGGGTGGACAATTCTTGTATGCCCTATCTATCTTCGCTCAATACAGATCACCATGACCCAGTGAATGCCCTTCGGCCTCCTTTCACGGCGCGACCTAGGACAAAAACCAAAGTCACTCGGAAACTGTACTGACTCAGATAATAGTCTCCAATCAAAAGAATCGACTTATAGGAATATCATAGAAATCCCTACCATGACCAGCCATCTATAATAGAACTAAGGGACTATATCGATTGTCATTGTCCAGCAAAGTGTCATACAGCCTGCCTATGTAATCGATCAGTCAACTCTATGACTCCCATGGTGATTCATCAACCATCGATCGACTTACAATCTAGTCACTCCGTGACGTCACCTCATTAAGTGACTAGGAGAAAATACAAAGTTCATCCTGTTCACTTGAATAGCTTCAACATTGTCACACAATACTATTCGGATAAACAAATTATTAAAATTTAGTCAAACTAAATAAAAGAATTCATCATGAAAACTCAAACAATGAATGTGATTATCATACATGGAAAAATTGATACAATATTCAATTATTACATGTCTCATAATTTAAAGAAATTCTAATACTTATCTCAATCCCATTGAGACGACATGACCATCATGCTTAGCATTTTTTAAAGGCTTGGTTAAAGGATCAACAATGTTATCGTCTGTCCCAACCTTACAAATGTTTATTTCCTTTCTATCCACAAAATCTCGTATTATATGGTATTTCCTGTTAATATGTCTAGACGTATTACTAGACTTGGGCTCCTTATCTTGAAAAATAGCTCCATTGTTATCACAATATATAGTGATTGGATCTTCGGCGGTAGGGACTACTCCTTGTCCTTCCATGAATTGCCTAATCCAAACAGCTTCCTTTGCAGCTTTGGATGCTGCCAGGTACTCCGCTTTTGTTGAAGAATCCGCAGTGACACTTTGTTTGAAGCTTTTCCAGCAAACAACTCCTCCGTTCAACATAAAGACATAGCCGGATTGGGATTTCAAATCATCTCGATCAATTTGGAAATCGGCGTCCGTGTAACCACTTACACGCAACTCAGTGTCGTCTCCAAATACTAAGAATGAATCCTTAGTCCTTCTCAAGTACTTAAGGATGTTTTTTACGACTATTTAGTGATTCTCACCTTGGTTGGCTTGGTAACGACATGATAGACCCAACAACGGTAGCATAAGGGATAGTCTTCATGCGTTCAATTTCCTCGGGTCTAGAGGGAGACTGTGACTTGCTCAAAGTGATCCCATGACACATAGGAAGAAAGCCTCTCTTAGAGTCTTTCATATTGAACCAATAAAGAATCTTATTAATATAAGCTTCTTGACTTAATGCTAGTATCCTCTTGGATCTATTACTATAGATACGGATACCCAAGATGCGTTGTGCCTCTCAGAAATCTTTCATCTGGAAATGATTCCTTAGCCACTCCTTAACGGATGTTAGGGTGGGCTTATCATCTCCAAT
>VHZZ01002443.1:10061-23778 GCA_009801015.1 Silene noctiflora
GATAATATCCTGCCAAACCCAAGAAACTCCTAATCTCAGCCACATTCTTCGGTGCTTCCCAATTAGACAATGCTTCTATCTTTGCCGGATCCACAGATACACCATCTTTAGAAATCACATGCCCCAGAAAAGCAACTTTCTCTAACCAGAACTTACACTTGGACAAATTTGAATAAAGCTCATTGTCTCGCAAGGTTTGAAACAGTAGCCTCAAATGCTCCTCATGCTCCTCCTTAGTCTTGGAATAGACTAAGATATCATCAATGAACCCCACCACAAACCGATCCCAAAACTGACTGAAGACCCGGTTCATCAAATCCATAAACACTGTTGGTGCATTAAACAACCCAAATGGCATCACCACATACTCATAGTGACCATACCTCGATCGAAAAGCTGTCTTTGGTATGTCCTCATCCCGAATGATGGTAACCTGCCCTCAAATCAATCTTCGAAAAAACTCATGCCCCACTTAACTGGTCAAACAGATCATCTATCCTTGGCAAAGGATACTTGTTCTTCACGGTAACTCTATTCAACTCCCGGTAATCGATGCACAACCTCAAGCCCCCATATTTCTTCTTCACAAACAGAACTGGTGCTCCCCACGGCGATACACTAGGTCTAATGTATCCCCTATCTATCAAATCATCTAACTGCTTCTTCAGTTCTTCCAACTCCTTAGGACCCATGCGGTACGGGGCCTTAGAGATCGGTCTCATCCCTAGTTTCAACTCCACACTGAAATCTATATCTCTCTTCGGTGGCAACCCCGTTATCTCCTCTGGAAAAACATCTGGGAACTCTCCCACCACTGGTATATGATCAGCTGTTATACTCTCCATACTATGGTCTTTCACGTGGCATAGAATCAAAGGACACCCCTTCCTCAGATAAGACTTCAAGGTCACCGCTGCAATCACTTTGACTTTGGGTGTGACAACAAACCCACGATAAGACACACTAACTCCCTTAGGACCTCTCAAAGAGACTCTCTTTTGGTGACAATCTATCCTGGCCTTGTACTTACCCAACAATCCATACTATCATCTCAAACCCATCCATAGGAAACTCTAACAAATCCACTGGAAGGTCAACCTGCCCTCACTCTCAGTCTTCCTCTTCTCAGAACCTCTCTCACTCTTCTCTTTGGCCAACTCGACCAATATCTCAGCCCTCCCTGCTCGCTCATACACCTCCTTAACATCTATAAGAACTCAAACTGGTAACTTTTCCATGATCTTATATGTCAAGCCCTTCTCAAACCTCAGCGCCAAATTCTCCTCACTCAACCCCATGTCCTCTGCATCCCTCGATTTTTCATTAAACTTATGATAATACTGAGCCACAATCATGTCCGGAGCCATCTTGAAATCATTAAACTCCTCCCTCAGCTTACTACGAACATGCTCAGGTACAAATTCCCGACGTATAGCTTTCCAAAACTCACTCCATGGTATAGCTGATTTCCCTTGCCTCAGATATAAATCTAAAGCACTCTCCCTTACCTTGTCCCACTACTCACCTGCAGCACCCCTCAAGTAGAACGCAGCTTGTTCCACTTTAAAGTCCTCGGAACAATGAACCACATTCAGGATGTTCTTCATCTCTCTATGCCAATTGTCAAGCAAGATTGGCTCACYGGTACCCATATACTCCTTTGGGTTAAAACGAGCTATGGTAGTGCTCATCTTAGCAAAGTCCACCCCAACATCTTTGTCCTTTGTAAACCTATTTAGAGCCTCAATGAGCGCATCCTGATGCTCAAGCATCTTAGMCACCTCATCTATACTCATCAACTCAGCCCTAGCATACATMGCAGATCTCTTTGGCGGCATCTTTGAACKATATAAGAGAAGAGGCAAACATAAACASATATCCCACGGCTTAAAGYACATACGACCTGAACAACACCCACTCGATCGAGTAACTATACCCACTCGATCGMGTAGAGGCCACTCGATCGAGCTCCCCACTTAGTCGATCGAGTGCCTCGACTCCAGAGTCTGACCAGAACTCATCACAAAACATACTCAATCGAGCCCCCAACATACTCGATCGAGTAGCCCCCACTCGATCGAGTGCCCCATCAACTCGATCGAGTTCCCCAAAAACAGCATACTGCCCAACGTCATCATATAACCCATTCGACCGAGCTCAGCCCACTCGATCGAGTGCCCAACCTACTCGATCGAGTAGTCCCTACTCGATCGAGTCATGTTGACTCGCTAGCTACCCGCATGCTTTGACTTAACAATTTTTGTAACAACTAATATTTATTATGTATACAGAAATCGCAGCACCCTATTCACATGTTACTATAAAGCCAATTATAAATCAACTACCATGCATCATATCANTCACTGGTACCCATATACTCCTTTGGGTTAAAACGAGCTATGGTAGTGCTCATCTTAGCAAAGTCCACCCCAACATCTTTGTCCTTTGTAAACCTATTTAGAGCCTCAATGAGCGCATCCTGATGCTCAAGCATCTTAGACACCTCATCTATACTCATCAACTCAGCCCTAGCATACATAGCAGATCTCTTTGGCGGCATCTTTGAACGATATAAGAGAAGAGGCAAACATAAACAGATATCCCACGGCTTAAAGTACATACGACCTGAACAACACCCACTCGATCGAGTAACTATACCCACTCGATCGCGTAGAGGCCACTCGATCGAGCTCCCCACTTAGTCGATCGAGTGCCTCGACTCCAGAGTCTGACCAGAACTCATCACAAAACATACTCAATCGAGCCCCCAACATACTCGATCGAGTAGCCCCCACTCGATCGAGTGCCCCATCAACTCGATCGAGTTCCCCAAAAACAGCATACTGCCCAACGTCATCATATAACCCACTCGACCGAGCTCAGCCCACACTCGATCGAGTCATGCTGACTCGCTAGCTACCCGCATGCTTTGACTTAACAATTTTTGTAACAACTAATATTTATTATGTATACAGAAATCGCAGCACCCTATTCACATGTTACTATAAAGCCAATTATAAATCAACTACCATGCATCATATCATTCACCACATATTATCATGTATAAACCATTTTCCTTTTCCACCACATCATTCATCCTCCTCATATGCTTTTCCAATAATTTTAAACAACATAGCATCCAACATATACATTTTAACACTAGTAAACACATAGTGATCCCATGACACCCCATTGTGACCGGTTCAAAGCTGTAGGGCGATTTCGCGACTTAGGACGTCTCCCAAGTCTTTGCATTAACTCCTAACAACTCCTACCCGGGTTCATTTTATTTTGACTTCGTAGATTCAATAGGTTCATTAGTTACAGGTTCCAAAATCGTCGCTCTGATACCACTTTGTAACACCCTCATACACCAAGGTGCCTTACCAAGGCCACCCTAGGCATAGAAGTGCTACCATCTCGGTTACTCGAGGCAATGTATATCAAATARACCATAAAGAAACRTACTTTAGATAAATAAGTTTAACTGATTACAAAACMAAATACYCAAAAYTGTCTAATAAAAATACAAATGYTCCAAACGGMAAACCAACTAAAAGTAATAAAATGTTCAAGACACAGCGTAAGACTTCTAGAGATCTCGTGGTGACACAACCCAACTATCCCATGCGCATCAATCTCATACCTGCTCAATAAATGCTCACCATCCCCGAATGGATCACCACAGTATTTAAAACATTTAAACGGGGCCAGTTACTGAATACATAAAACAAGATACAAAAAATACATCACACAGATCACCCAACTCCGTCACATCTCCACACACCTGACTACACACTAAAGTGTGTAACTCTGCCAGAATACCCATCACAACAGGTATTCCACGCCGCTAGTGGGGGACTGCAGTCGTTCCCACCAAATTCCCGCTCATCTACTCCGAGCGAAAACTCAAGTTCCTTAATGTGCACATCCCTTCATGTGGCGGGTTCCACAGAGGGAGAATAAAGGGCGTGAAGCCACTCCCGCAAGTAACTTCACTCAGCCGAGGGCGCACCTCGCGAACCACAGACAAAACATCCAATCAAATTATACAACAACAATTACCAATACCATCAAGATCAACAATATTCACAATCATCACCAATCAACTAACAACACGTGTATTCAATAATTGAGTAGGAAAACCCTACCTGAAGTGCAATCACCAACTAGAAATCAAACGCAGTGGATCAAAAGCTTTCCTCTATGAAACCACCTCCTATAACCAAACATACAATCATGCAATTACTACTAAGCCAATCAAACACCCAAAACCCCCAAATATACCCAATTAGGCTTTAACCAAAATTGACGGAACAACATAAAAATGATACTAGGATCTTACCCACAACGCTACGGACTCAACGGTGTAAAGAACACTGAATTCCGACGACACAAGCCTTGGGATTTGATAGCAACGCGAAGAAGAAGAAGAAGCAATGTAACTTGTTTTCTCTCTTGAAAGGTTTTAGAAAAGATAAAAGTGACAAAGGAACTGACGGAATACTTTAAATATCAAACACGCATTGCTAACAAAACCCGACAGAAATAACCCGTAAGACCGACTTATTCGATCGAGTAAGTGACGAGTGCCTCTTACTCGATCGAGTGCCACACGTAGTCGATCGAGTACTTATCAGACAGACTACTGTTTCGAAACCAAACTTACTTACTCGACAGAGTAAGCTTTACTCGATAGAATACCCAACAGCACAGAAAACCGTATTATTATAGTGGATGAGTGTTTTATGGTGGTGGCAGTCAAGGGTGGCCAATGGTGGTGAGTGGTGGCTATCACGGCGGCCGGAGGTGGTCGAACAAGCTCAGCAAAGACGGTTACAAACATGCTCGATGTAGCTTGTTTTCTTCGTTTTATTTTCCATACTTTGATTATTTCTTCACCTCCGTCATTCCTTCTCATAGTCCCGTCTCGCAACTCCGCCTTGCTTCCCCGTCTCGCCACACATTATATTAATTAAATAATGGAAATACAATTATTATATAAAATCCGACTTATTATTAAATATAATTAAGACGACTAATTATTATAAATTAGTTATTAAATGAGCTTTGTAGACATTTAAGCACAAAAAATCGAATCGGAACAAGGTATAATTGTGAGGTAAAATGCGACTAAAATGCTACTTATCAATGGTAAAATACTAAGGCATCTTGTTACGTATACATGTAAAACAAATTTACATAATATTCAACGTAACTTTGTATGAAACAAATTCATACACTCAAAGTTCTTGCCAAAAGAACCATATTGTACTCTTGAATAGTACATTTCAATTAAAATCACTAAGATATTAATTGTATATATAAAAATTTTATATGGTACACGCGTTTTATATGAAACATATTCATATAATCGTACATTTAACCAAACATATTGGTAAATTATAATATCACAGAGATGTGTGTTTATAAGGAATAAATTCAATATGAAACAAATTCAATGTGAATTAAATTCAATATAAAACAAATTTATATGGTTCAAACACATTAAAATATATAATCGCATTTATATAGTCGATACAAAATCGCTTGTATACGAAAAATATTCATACACTTATAGAACTTTGCTAAACTAATAGGCGTAAGAATTATTATCATAAGATAATATAACAACAATGCATAAAACTAATTTATATAGTCTAATATGGAAAAAAAAAATACATGAAACACAATCAGATACGATAAAGCTAAAATTATATGAACATATCATATACAAGTAAGCATAGACATAACAGCCAAGTCTTTGAAATATTGAATGCAAAATAATAGGCGAGTCATTTCTTCCGCCCAAGACCCATAACGTCTGCCATTAATCTCTCCCCCTTTCAATTAAACACAACACCAAGTTGTCCATCTCGTGTTCCGTCATTCTTCACACAGAAGAAAACCAAGTACACAACTGACATACATATATTGGTGTACGAAGGAACATATCCTTTGTTATCAAAACACATCCTATCATGGGTTTTCTCATTAAAGGATAACCGTAGCCGGTAAAGATACACCGGTTTGATGACCCGACTTAGCAGCGTGTCACACACGCACACGGAGACTTCCTGCGTGAATCTCGGTTACAGAAACTCTGAGATTTTGAAATCCGTAACAGCCATGTGCTGCCTCAAGTACTCGACTTTCGGAGGTGCGTGGGTCACATATGCTGCCGATTCGTCTAGCCACAAAAGCTGTCGATGTGCTCGATTGGAAAACCGCGCTACGAAAGCGTGAAAGCAAGTGGGAAAGCAGGAAAGCACAAATTAACATATAATTTGGCTACCGTGAACAAAACAACGGGACATCGGTCTTCCAGATGAACAATACTCAATGGCAAATGAAGACTACTAATTAGTATGAATTGAAAGAAGTATTCACGCTATCCAGGCCACTAAGACCTTGGCATGGCAACTATAAGAATAAAAAACACAATGTAAAGTATACATCGTATATGCACTATGAAACTAATTACTATGTGCTAGAATCGTCTAAATAGATTTACATCTAATATGAGTATGGGATAACCAAAAAGACGATGTGAAATATTAGGAGCAGAGCCACCACTGTAGAAAAATAAGGACATACCTTTATGCGGAAGCGATCGGATTGTTGTGTTCGCTAACTGCCCACTACCGTATATCGTACCTCCGGTGGCTACTAGAGTCCCGGAATATGTTCACGCCCCAAATCCCAAGACCCATATTGATGGTGGACTTAGCAACTAGAGAAATGACGAATTTGTGTTGTCTCATGTGAATATGTGTGTCGTTTCCTAATACACAATATGGTCTCTTAGCTATATATAACCTCTCACATAGAGGAGTTACAATGACACCATAAAACTCCCATAAACACCCATTAAGTCACTCATAAATATGGTGAATAATGGCATACTAAATGGAGTTATCAGTAGCATTGTAGTAAGGATGGAATAGTAACTCTCACCGTGAATGTGGCCCTTACAAAATTCTATAGTTTCAAATGGGTCGTTTTCTGTCAAATAATAAGAGCAAGCAGAAAGAAGAGCTTATGCTAGTCAGAGGACCATTTCATCAGAAATGCAGGTATTTTGATTGAAAAGCGATTTGTTTTATGCAATGGCAAAGAAAAAAGGAGCAGTGCAGGAGAGTATGTACCCGTGCGAGATTGGGAGGAAACAATTCAAAATTCACCAGAAGGAAGTTGTCTAATAGCTCCAACACATTTTATTTAAGCGATATTAAATAATAGTAAGACTATGAGGTATGAAAAGTAATCTATTTAACATTTTATTTTCGTAAGTTGAAGCATTTTAAAACTCGCCAAAAGGAAGTTGTGTAATAGCTCCAACACATTTGAGCGTCTCAGGTGTGTGTCTCGCATTTGTAAAAGAGGAGCTCCGAATATCTTTATATGCCAATTTATTAACTTTCCCTGTTTTTATTTGTTTTGGAGGAAACTTCTTTTATAGCCTGAACAACAGAACATGTTGACGGTATTCTACTTAAAAGAGGTCGATAAAGCCTCTTTTTGTGAAATCTAACATAGTTGTTTTTCCTAATGAACGAAAAAGATGTATCAAGTGCTATAGTTATTATTCTTACAGTCATGGATGCTAGTGGTTACGCAGATTTTATCCCCAACTTTTACTGATTCAGTTCCAATTTCTCCGAGTTTTGGCTTGTCATGGAGTTAAGGTTAAACTGAAAACATTTGCTACACGATTTGCATCTTCTGATGCTTATGCAACCGTCTTCTCTGGTCATTTCTGCTTTTGGGTTCCATATATTTTTAATCTGTGCTACCATGAGAACGACGAGACAGTATGTTCAGTTGGCGAGGTCTTTGTAGACCAGAGGGAGCAATTTTTGTAAAGGTATGAAGTAGCGAATGTTATGTTATTATCAAGCCATCCAACTCTTCAAAGATCACCTTCCATGAGGCTTATTTATTTTTTTACTGTAAATGATTGTTTTTTACTGACCGAGAATCCTAGTAGAATGACGAGATAATAAGTTATGTTGGTTCCAATGTATCTTCACTAATGAGCTTGTTTAGCATCTATTTTATCATCTTTAGAGGATGGTCATTCTGCTTTTTTTTCCTTCGTCTTTACCGTCTTCTGAAAAATGCATGCGCTTACCTGACGGTGAATCGCAATTATCAATGCTTTCAAACTTATATCTCTAATTTTGTGCTAGCATTATATTTTGGAGACAGCTTTTGGCTACTGAGCTATGCAGTTGTGCTAGCAAGGAGTGTGAACATCATCATCATATAGGTTGGCACCCGAAAGACAAAGAGCAGACCATTGATGCCCCTAAAGAGACCGAGGGGTTTTCAATGCCACAACGGTCCTTATTAGTAAAGAACAGATGAATAAGAATTGCGGCTACCGGAATTCCTCGTCGATCAATTGTTCTACTTTTCAAATTTTCTTGTTTGTACATGAACTTTACAAAAAATTGCCAAGTTATCTTAGAGCACATCCAAATCTATGCCTATTTTTTCGATACATAAGCATAATATTGTACCATAGGGACGACGAAGGCAATGACTAGTAAGCCTCCAACCACAAGACTGAATTGACCTCGCTTCTCATCGGTCTCTTCTTTAGACTTGAAATTTGATTCCCGCTTGTTGTCTTTGAATGATGGACCACCAGGGTCAGGTAGACCATCAATAGCCGCCACTAGCCGCTTGGCACTGGTGTAAATAGCTTCATTGTATTTTTCATCGGTTGCCAATACTGCAATTTCAGTCATAGCATTTGCTCTGTTAGAAATGTAAACTCACAAAACCAACTCAAGAGAGACTAATGCTATCTACAAATCTACAATGAACACGCCAACGAATGGATTGTGAAGTTATACCGGGAAGATTCTCGGAGACAGTAGCATCAAGAATAGTGTCTCCAACAGCCTTGACGAATGACGGTCCTCCAGTGACAGCGCCTTCCTTTTGGCTAGTCACGAGCACAACAATCCCTTTGTTGTCGCCGTCTTCAACTGTAGGATACCATTTCTCCAAGACTTGGTCAGCAAACTCAAAAGCATCGGCTTTGCTCTAAAAGCAAACATAATACCAAATGTCAGTTTGTTTTAGGCTTCGACATTCCACATTATTAGTGAACTGCTTCAAACACATTAACTCACAAAGCAATATTCATGGTTGCATTGTGGATTGGTAAACTGTCGAATATCAATGCAATTCAACACAATTTTTATTACGGATCATTCTAAAACAGTCTCCGTGCACATTAGTGTTAACATTGCGTACATGTGACCCTTCATCCCGACTTTCTTGGTGGCAGCTGTAAATATAATAGTTGGACCTCAACCATCACCGGTTCATCTATCATGGTATAGAGCCGGTGTGACCAAAGGTCACGGTTTCAAATCCTGAAGTAGAATTTCAGCACATGGTTTGGGGGTGTGTGCACTAATCACTCTTCAAGCCCAACGGGCATTCGAGTGAGGAGGCGTAGGAAACTAGATAATCGATAAAAGAACATTTTAAAGCAACGAAATGATCGAAGTTGAGGATACATTAATAATTAACAGCAGTAAGGAAACAAAATTTGCAAGATTATGCGATGAAAACTTACAGTTAATTTCCGAACAGTAATAAGATTAATGTGGAAATTCTTCCTGGACTCCAAATCAGACAACAAACGCTTAAGATCAGATTTTGTAACACGGCTAAGAACTCCTGCATCATCAACTACATATGAATCTTTTGGTGGACCATCATTTATAACATCAAATTCAGATGCATTAGCAATGCCGGAAGGCGAAACCGGGGAGAAGCTAAGTGCCATAGAAAGGGCAAGGGCAGCCAACCCATTGTTTAAGTGAGAAAACCAACTTGTTGGAATTGGTAGGCTAAGGGATGGTGTTTTTTGGGGTAAATTTTGTTGTTTTTTGAGGAAACAAGAGATGGGTTTTGTGTAAAGGGTAGAATTAGAGTGTTGTGGTTTGTGTTTGGTGAGAAGTGGAGAGAATTTGGGTGGAGAAAGAAGAGTTTCCATTGAAGTTAGAGTGTTTGATGGAGAGGTTTCATGTGAGAGTAAAGATGATCAATGATCATGTATGGTATGCAACTATGCATGTGTTGTTGATAAATTGTTTGTATTTTGTGATGCTTGGATTTGCAAGGAAATTGGGTGGTTTGTGTTTGTTTTGATTTTGGATTGGCTTCTTGTATGGACTCAATGGATAACGTTCTAGGTCCACCAATGTAGAATTTTTTTTTTTTTTTTTTTTTTTGACAATAATGAACTATAAATAAAACTAGATTACATAAGGTTCGATTATTATCAGCTACAATGCAAAGAGTGAGGCGCTAAAGTTTCCTAAATTAGTAGATATCCAACTAACTAAGCTAAAATTAAAGACATATATGAAACTGAAATAGAAAGACGACTTTTCTTGAAGGATGAATGATAAAAGTTGTCGAATTGGATTAGGTGAACCTCCATCCTGACAATTACATTGTACACTTTAAGGCTACATTTCTTGCTTGAATGCTTTCTAACTACTGCAAATTTAAACTGAACCATAGAAACATTGCTAACATGAGAAGATTTCAAAGATAGACGTTTTTTTCCTATCGATTTGGAAAATAACCTTCTTTTGGACCAACTCAACACTCTTAGTTGGCCCAAAATCAGTGGTCTGTTGGCGTTTCTCCGGCAAGGACCAGAAGTGCGAATTGTTGCTTCCCTTGAAATATCGTCATGGAGGAGTTCTCCCGTTGATAATTGTCATTTTTAGGTTTATATAGTGTGAATTAAACATTGTAAAATACAAAATTAATATAGTAAAAGATGAACTTGAAATAAATAATCAATTTAAAAATTTATTCCGACGTGGGACAATTTATTAATATTTGCTTCTTTTGAAACATCAAATCCAACATTGTATACTCCGACCAAAGTTCTCAACTTCCGTAAGCAAACCGCTGAAGTAATGATATTGTGTGTATGTAATGGCGGTTGCTCCTCAACAAAAGAAATCAGATAAAAACAGTGGATGAAGTTAGCTGTGAGACAGATGCACAGGCATCTTATATGTTGAACAGTGCCAGTGTATAGAGTTGACAAATATGACATGTTCCGAACCTGAGCAAATGCAACCCGACAAAACCCTAGAATATTGCAAACTGAAACCGACCTGTAACACGACACGATCCGATAATCAGTGACCTGAACATGAACATGAACTTGACTCGACCTGATATGAACCCGACCTGGTATTGATCTGATTAAATTTGATGAATCGGTAATTGTTTAGCTTAATATAAATCAAATTAAAAGCGATTTAATACTTAGTCTAATATATTTAACTTAATAATAAAGTAATTAACCAAATACTATGTCCGATGTTGGGATGAGCCTCCATAATCTCATATGCTCCACTTTCCTTGTTAATAAGGAAACGTGACAAAAGGTATGTCGTAGCCCATATTTATTCGTGTATATATATGTATGAGTCTTTAGGCTTCACTCGCTATATTCTTAAGCATTCAGTCGATCGCAAAAATTTTGCAATCATATTAGCTCGGGCTTTTTGGGCCAACTGCTCATCTCTCGATTTATATCACTCTTCGACAAATATTTAGATTAAAAATCAACTTTATGTAAATAAATACTCTCTTTCATTCAAATCAAAGGTAATATAAAAAGCGACACATATTTTAAGACATTGTGTCATTGTATAGAGCTAGCAAATCTAACCCGTCCCGAACTCGAGCAAAGTCGACCTGAAGAAACCCGAGAATATTGCAAACCAAAACCGACCCATAATCCGACACGACCCGATAATCAATGACCCGAACTTGACCCGACCTTATATGAACCCGACCTGGTATTGATCCGATTAAATTCATGAACCGGTAATTATTTAGCTTAATATCGATCAAGTTGAAAGCGATTTAGCATCTAGTCTTTTCTTTTAACTTAATAATGAAGTAATTAAACGAAAAAATAGTCGAAAAACTAATTTTAATGGTCTAAAATTGAAACAATGCGATAGAATCGCTAGGCCTGATAGTGACTCACCCTAAACCCGACCCGACCCGATGTATCACTTGACTTGAAGTGACCTGACCTGATCAGACCGACCCGCCTCGAAAAGGTATGCTGACCCGACGCAACTTAACCCAACCCGAACCTAACCCAATTGACACCTACCTACGAGTATATCTATCACAAGTTTGTGACGAGGCAAATATCACCCACACGAGTAGATAAAGACGAAATCTATAAGGGTAAGATTATCCGTCAGACTCTCCAAAGTCTTAAGACTCTGCCACATCAGCTTTCCACTAACTTTTATTATTTTTTTATTGTTCAGACTTACCTCAGACTCACCTCAAACTTTATACATTATCCGTCAGACTCACCTTAAACTCTACTTTTCTACTTTCCACCTCACTTACTTTTTTTTTTTTAAAAAAAATGTCACATGATATCCATTAATTGAATATTTTCCACTCATGGTGGGGTCAAGACTCACCTAAAGTCTTAAGTTGAGTCTTGGATTATTGGTGAGTCACTTACTTTGTCAAGACTTTTGTAGATTATTGGTAGTCTTGAGTAAGTCTTGTCAAGACTTACCAATAAAAGGAACCAATAATTTTACCCTAATGCCTAAAGAGTCACAAATGACTTGTCTTTATTTACTCATATAGGTTTTATTTAACCCTTCATAAGCTTGTGTTCCGTTAGAAATGAGAATCAGTATTCCATTAAATTGTTTATTACTCACTTATTCAAACACCATTTTAGACAAAAAAAAAATTCCAGTTTGGTTAGTGCTGTGTACTTCGGACTTGGGAGTATTGTAATTATCCCGCGCCTTCTGTATATAATCCCCTTCCCCTTGACAACTCAAATATTTCCTAAAAATTGCTTCTTACCTTTCTCCTTTTCTTCCCCCAAAATCAAAATGTATTTCCATCGTTTCTTCCTAGTATGCTTCACATTTTCATTGATGATTCAATCTGCTGGTATCGAATCAAATTCCTCTTCCGTCCCCGAATTCACCATACCCTCTTCTTTTCCCTCCACCCACTTGACTGTGCCCAACCATCATTTCATCTTACGTTCTATTGTTTTAATCGTGTCGGCAATCGTAGTTATGCTTTTGATGCTATACATGGAGCGACACCTGTCGGTAATGCAATCAATTTTTCTTACTATGTTGTTGTATTGTATCATGTTAGTTCCTGTCTTACATATGTGTTTGTTTGTTGATGGATATCTATATCTATATAAAAATATAATACAAGAACCACTAAAGATTAAATTGTACACGTGTCGCTCTCACAATAAAAATTTTCCCGCCTAACTATTCTCTGTTTGAGTATCATATTAGCCCACGACAAAATAAATGTTCAGCCCAATTYGTTTACACATCAAAATAGCAACAAGATTCTTATAATTTCTTTAATAACCAATCAAAAAATACAATACAAAAACGGCAATTAATCTTTGACCATTTCCTTTCAATCCGGTCGAGTATGGAAAGAATTCTTTATATATATAATTATATATTCTCTATGATTATATACTTTTATACTTTTATATTATACTTCTATTATACACAGGAAAGATTTTTTAAGGATAATATAAACTCAAGAAAAGAAGAAGCAATAGCTACCTTACAACTATAGTAAATATTGTTGGATATTGTTTTTATACTCAATTAATAATATACACTAC
>VHZZ01002443.1:26010-57194 GCA_009801015.1 Silene noctiflora
CGGACGAGTGTAATTCGCTTACATTCAAAGTTATCATCGATATGAAATAAGATATAAGCGCATTGGCTTATGAATGCTTGGGTGAAGATATGAGATACGAGTATAAAAAAGTCTTCACCGATTATTATATTAATTTGGTCTAAATGCTAATTAGGAGTATTATAAATGTTGAATCTCAATTCAATATTGTATTTTAATTTGAATGTGTAAAATTTTTTACATTTATACTATAATATTGAATAATATCATAATAAATGACTATTTATATATTTTTTATACATGCCCGTGCAATTTTGCACGGGTTCTAAGCTAGTATTTAAATATGGGTAAACCGTAAATGTAATTTTATGAAACTACGGAGCATTTTTATGGGTTTTTCGATATGGGTTCTATATGGTAATTGTAATTTTATGAAATTATTTTTATGGGTTTTATTATGGGTTTAAACATTTTGTACGTGGGTTCATATCCAAGATTTATTTCGTGGGTTTGTAATAATTATAACGACCCTAATTATAATTATCATCGTAATCGTAATAATAATCTTGTAATTTTAATTTGGAGTATTTTTATGGGTTTTCGATATGGGTTTTATTATGGGTAAATCGTAATTGTAATTTTATGAAATTATTTTTATCGATTTTATTATGGGTTTAAACACTTTGTATGTGGGTTCATATCCAAGATTTATTTTGTGGGTTTGTAATAATTATCGTAATGATAATTTTGTAATCGTAATTTTATGAAACTATTTCTATGGGTTTTATTATTACGTGTTTAAACTCCTTGTATGTGGGTTCATATCCATGATTTATTTTGTGGGTTTGTAATTAATTTAGGATAAATTGAATTCTTCTTTGATTAATTTACTGATTGCTCCTAATTAATTTATTTATTACTGTTTGCTCCTTTTGTTACATGTTGTACAGGAGTCTGACGAATCCCCAATTTGGCATGTCCCAACTGCTGATGATAATTTCAATGACGTACGTTTTAATGACTCGTATTTTTGTTACCCCTGGAATTAGAGTAATGCATCAGTTTTTAATTTCTCGTTTTATTACTTCTACAGGAATCTGAGGATTTTTCCGTCACCTCTGACGATATTGAACTGGGCGAAATTATTGGCGATGGTTTGTTTGGCAACACCTACCGGGCGATTTTAAAACATCGAGTTCGTGATCATGGTCTAGCGGTTCGTGTGTTCGACAACACCCCAACAGTGTTGGAGTCTCTCAGTAGAGAGATCCAGGCTCAAGGAGTGTTTTCACATAAAACCTTCCTTAAGATGTTCACCTATTTCGTCCATGACGTGAGTATCGTATTTACAAGTTTTGTGTTTACCATTTTTTTTTATGCTAATTGCTGTGTGAAATGTGCATTAAAAGTGTGTTTCTTTTTTTTCGCAGGAGACTTCCGATACGGTTTACTTGGTGATGCAACTCCCGAAACTACAAATTTCAAACTGTTTACAATCCATCTATCACCGTGCTGCTTGGTACATCAAAGACTTAATACATGCTGTCATTGCCGCTCGTGAACATGGCGTCGTGCACAAGAGAGTTACCACAGAAAGGTTGTTTGTTGGTTATGAAGACCAACTTCTCATAGGTGATTTTGGCTGGTCTGTGTTTGAAGATAGATTGCCTCATGAGGAGGAGGACGACATCAGAGATATCCTTATTGTGGCACAAACTTTGTTGTCTAACACGGAGATCAATCCAATCGAGATGTCTTTCCTAACGGAAGAGCACCAAAATCTGAGGTCCATGCTAAACCATCCGTGGCTGGATGTTTGATACTGTTAAAAGCATATTAATATCATAATTACAGTAGGTTAATGCTAATTGAAAACAAGTGTTACCATGGGAACCTTTGCAAGTTTGCATATGTTGAGTTGGCTGTTTTTGTAGATCAGAGGGAGTAATTTTTGTAGCTTACTATCAAGCCATCCAACTCTCCCTGAGGCTTATTCATTTTTTACTGTAAATGATTGTTTTTTTTACTGAATGAGAATCCTGGTAGAATGATGAGACAATATGTTGTGTTGGTCCCAATGTATCTCCTGTCTTGGCTCCCGACCGGGACAGCTCCGGTTCAACTTGGCTTTGGTTTAAAGTTGTGTATATAGAAAATTGAATCATGAAAAACATTGTTTGTTGATAATGAGATAAATATGCCATGTTCAAATGTTAAATTGAGGCCTTAATCCGAAACTTGAGCAATACAACTTCAATGACTAATTTAGCACAAATACACGAAAACAAGTTGTGATCACATTAACCTTAAAAAAGTGGCCCAGAAGGCTCAAATTTACGAGTATATAATTTCCCTGAACTAGGAATTGGAATTTGATGAGTACCCCAGGCAACGCAAACTTTAGGCAATTGAAAAAGACATTTAGGACAGAAACTACCGCGCTCGAGCCATAAGCTAATGCATAACTCGTGGAAGATATGTTGACACGGCAAAGCAACTAAATCATCCTCGTCTTCAAGACAAATTGGACATGTGAAATCTACATCTTCCAGACTTTGTCGATCTACCTTGTCCAGGTTGAGCTCACACGACCGAGGGTGGAGGGGTTGAGGGTTACGAACCCCCAACCAAGTGACACACCATTCGCGATTATCACTCCCTTGTTCCAGGGGTAAGTAATGTCGCTCTATACAGTTAGAGATGACGTAATTCGCTAATTCTATCTCAGGATTTTCATCACGTATGGTATCCAACATGTAATTGCCTAGTTTGAAAATGGCTAATATAGTAAGCGTTGAATCGCGAACCACAAACGGATTCGGGATCCCTTGGTGTAAATAAGCGTCAAGTTGGGTACAAAGATCAGCAAGGACAGCATCTGGAGTAGGATGAGCGATGACAGACGTGAAATAGTTGATAATGTCGGATTTGCATTCTTGGCAATCCACGGGATTACAAGACGGTAGTTTAGAACGTTTACGTAAAGCAGGACGAGTCATGTTACGGGTATAAGGAGTTGAAGACGAAGATTCACTTTCGCAATCAATCATCCTTTCAAACTCTTTATATAGGATTCGTACAAGAATCACCCGTTTTGTTGTTCTCCTCTCCTCTGACATGTGCTTACATGGGATTACTATCCCTTTCTCTTCTTCCATCAGGAGACTTATTATTCACCTACAATTATTATGATTATATTATATTACTGTCTATAACGATGATTCACCGATTTTATTGTGAGTCTATTCTATTCAGCCGATAGATCCATGACTTATATATGGGAACGAGATTGGTGACTTGATTATAGGCGGAACGGGATTAGGAAACTTTACTAATTCTTCTTGGATTAAGAAATAGGAAACTTGCCCTTAATGCTGAAATTTAGTGGTTAAAACTTGGGTAAAATTTCTCAGTAAAAATAATTTTACGGACAAGACTTACGCAGTGATTCAAGCGTTATAGCAAGTGCCATAATATATAAATATATAATTGAAGAGAATATAATCCATTGATTAATTTGCATTGAGTGATTAAAATCAATTATTTACATTTAATCAGGGTACATAATTGAAGAAATTTAGTTGATTTAAGAAAGTTTGATTGTTGGGAAGATGTCTCATTGTTAGGAATAGGGAGAATTGATTTAGTCAACTTTTCTTAGTTATGGGTATGCAACCTGAAATTTTCTTGCAAAAGTACTACTTAAAAAATGTACTATGAAAACAAACTACCAAGCTTTTTCTAGACAAATTCTAGTTTAACATTGTAATCTTTTTTTAAATGGTTATGCGGATTCAAACAGATGTCATAGATAAAGATAGTTATTTTGATCTTAGTCAAGGGTACGCAAACGGAATTGATTTATTGTATAATGTGTTGTCATTATACATACAATCAACAATCGTAATGCTTTTCATGTTCCTGTTATCCGAATGATTTTTAACCGCTTATGTATTAATGTTTACAATCAACAGCTTTCATTTCCAATTATTCGATAAGTTTTAGAATATAACAATAACATTCACTTGTTTACCCACAACATAAACAACCGTACATCCGACCTCTTATATGATTCCATGTATGGAATCAAGTTCGATACCTTGATTGAATCAGTTAAATCTCTAAGGACCATATTGGCTTGAGAGGTTGTATCCAGAAAACATTTCAAAGTATCGATATTTCGTATCACTGAAGCAAATAAAGCCACAGGATGAGACTTCATTTCTTGACTGAAGAATTCCATAGTAGCAGCTTCAACTTTTGCTTTATCGGACTTAACACAATCATCATTCTTGTAACCAAACTTTTCTCTACTGGAAACTAGACCTTGTGGAGCAGGGCGCGATTCGCTATCAAAAGTTCTTTCATGTTGTAGAACAAGGGTAAGTACTCGAACAAGATGAGGGATACATGATGGATCATATATTACATCAGCACCCAAGCTGCAGGCAGTTGAACAAAGAAATTGAGCATGGTCAATCTGGTTTTGAGTCCGCATTTTATACCAACTCGTATTTTAATCCACATTTTATCATGTTCCTTAATTTTTTTGCAACCAAAACAAGTGGGTTTTAGGCCATATAGAAGACACCTTAACCTTATTGCAAACACAAAGATCCATCCCTATCTCCAAAAGTAATATCCTACCAGGGCTCCTTAGTGAGAGAACTAAAGCTGCCCAGACTCACAACATCACTATATGTACCCCGTATTTTCAAGAAGCTTCAACTATGCTCGTGAAGTTTTTCAAACATCTTTTCCACTTTGTAGGGTTTCTATAAAATTGCTGTTCGCATATCTCAGAGGAAAATACACTAAGCTAAAGAGCAACCTTGACCTCAAATCTTTACTGTTACTTTTTTCCTACATCAAGGAAGTTTCATTCAGGTAAAACGCCTAATAGGAGCTATTAGAGAGAAGCTCCCCTCAATTATCAATTTAAGACCAAATCTCTAGTAGTCCCGAGGAGATGAAATTGCAATAGACCATGCTAACTAATACGGAGTATGTCATCAGCTAATTTTTCTTCCGAAGGAATTTGTTATCTTTACATATTTCCTGACATCAGGTTTGCCAAAACAGACTCATCTATTACACTTACTTGCTAGTTGCTACTGGTTTAGTTGCTAGTTGCTACTGGTGTATTTATGTTAATTGCAAGATTGGCATAAAGTTCGTAGACAAATAAATTAAACATCAGCATATAACAATTGCAAACAACACCCAGAGATGACATAAAGAGAGCTGTTAGTTCTTACACAATATCTGGCATGAACTGCTGAAGCTCACTTTCCCTCGCAGATTCCCAAGGTAAATGAACACATTGGACCTGAGTCGAAGGATAATACACCAAGTTGATATATAAATTTTTGTTACTGCAAACTAACAAGCTCTTTCATGATATTTAAGCGAGATCGATTTAAGAAGAAAGCACTTCTAATGCATACCATCAGAATATTACCAGAGCTAACTTGTACAATCTACTCTCTCTAGATTAGCCGACATTGTTATTGATCATCAATTCATCATGTGTGTACAAAACTGAAAGGAACTTTTTTTAAGACAAAGAAATGTTGCAAGGTTTTTCTAAGAGACAATAGTATGACACAACTATGTCACTGCATGTTCCTCTCGTCATAGCTCAAGATACTATTCATCGTTGACAACCATTAACAAATCAGTGAACCGGTTGAATGTTGGCCAGCTATGTATCTGCATTTTCATCTTGTCAGAGCTCAAGATATCTGCATTTTCCCTTTCCAATATAGCCAAATACTCGCTATTCTTATGGCTTTGGAATAACGGAAGAAAGAAAAAGGGCTCACTAAACTAACATGCTTGTGGCAGGTGACGTAGCAAACGATTGATGCAGAGCGTGACGTGATTTTCATTATGGGTCATGTGGAAACATCTTTGTGCTAAACACAAAGGGTAAGGCTGCTTGCGTATGTTATAGACCGTGAGTGGTGGTATACAACACTCTACTAGCATCATTCACTCACAGGGAGAAATGAATATCAGAGAAACAAACACAAAATCACCCCCTACCTCGCCATGGGTGGGATCCATTTTAGGCACTGAGGTAGTTCATATTGTTCATTTATAATGAACCATTGATAATATGCATGACATCGTAAAAGGAAAGACAGCAATGCTTAAGCAGCAACTGGATCATTAAGGCAAAAGAAAATGTATTTGCACGTGTCCAAACAGTGGAAAGATGCTTAAGACTTACAGTAGATGAGCCAGAGACAGATTTGCTATGTATATTGCCAATCTTATTCATTTCCAAATTAACCTTCAAGTTTGCTAAAGTTGACTCATCACCGTCAGTCAGGATCACCTGGATTTATGGCGAAAATAGGAAGGAGAAAGATCATGAAATAAGAATATGTCAACACAGAATAATGGAGTGAAAAGGTTCCTGAACATCGCAGATGAAGGAAGAAGACGTTGCAAACTTGCAAAGCCATAAAATCGTAGGCCACCACATCAAAAGGAAGAAACATGAGAGAAGTAATTTCAAACAAATCAATCCACATTGAATAGAAGGATGAGAAAAAAGACAAAAAAAAATGTAACGATGATAGGGAGCAAAAGGGAGCCTAGGGGATGTATTTTATGATTCTGAGATAGAAGACAAAAGACGTGACGAAAAAGAGAAACAAGCTCTAGGAGATAGTTGCAACTTGCAAAATTTTATGATGGATAAGGTGTTAGATGCTCTGAAATTTGTTTCAAGAGGTTAACAAGTTCTGCTTCTGCATGATTGCATATATACGGTTATATCATGTAAAGTACAATAACATTATCAAACGCATTAACACAATCGAGAACAATTCCTCTATGCCTTCTAGTCAAGAAATATGGGAGGAAAACAGGGATTAAAAAAAAAAATTAACAGGTGAAAGGCAAAACCATGTCAATGTATGTCACATTGGCAATTTATCAAGATTACAGCATAAAATATATACTCCGTATAAAGTAATAATGAAAAAAAGGTACATTATATCAGACCTGTGATGCTTTAGCATGTTGAAGACAAATGCCAACCAGACCTACTCCCGATCCAACCTGTTTCACATCCAACAAAAAAGGCACAGTTATTGTTTCACCTGATTCGATACTAGAGCCTTCAGAACTTCAAATGCATCACATCAAAAATAAAATGCAATTTACATCACCAGAATGGCTCAACAAGCCAAGTGATGGCACACAGACTGCTAAAATCCTGCTTGTCGCACATTAATCACAAATTTGCAAGACTAAGATGGAGGCAAAGCAAAAGCAGAAGAAAAACATGCTTATTTCGCACAACTAAGCACAAAAATGATGCAGTTGTGGTCTTCTGGATAAAATATTTTTTTTCCCTAAAAATGTATCAGTACTATACATTACCTCAAAACAAGTTTTTCTTGTAAACACTTCAGGGAATGAAAGGATGAATTCCGAAAGAAAAAGACTAGACGGCCAAAGAGCACACCTGCAGGTACAATAGAGAACATAATAAACTTTACTAGGAATGTGAAAATGGATAACAGGCTGCAAACTTTTGGTGCCAAGAGTTCAGTGCAAAACCAGGTAAAACTAATGACAAGGAATAACCCACTATTCCCCTAACCAATATAGCTAAAAGCAGCAAAACTTAGCCATTAGTGTACTATGAAATTTTTAACTAGTTATGTTTTGGTGCATTGTAAATTTTCAACGGGATCATTTGTTTGTCTATGTTTTGGATTTTAAATTTTTTAATCGTCACAGATTAGAATGGCTTTCTATGCAGCCAGCTTTTGAAAGCAACAATTTTGCAACGGTTTAACGCTAATCGAACAGGAATATATATATCCATAATATCATATACTCACAAGAAACAAGAGTAATTAGTTATTACATTCTCAAACATTCTGTGCTTGGAAGTTGGAACTGCTTATCTATCATTTATATAGACACAGGAAAATAGAAATCAATATCTATATAAAGAAGAAATTAGCATATCCACACAGATCAAAACAGAACTACAAAAACATGGTCAAACAGATTATGAGATTGAAATCAGCTTCTTTATTTTGGCTTTTATCCTTTGGGTATCAATGCCAGGTAAATTGTAGTTAAGAAGTTTCTTTCATAAAAGTTTCCGATTGATCAACGACAAATTCTACATTTTAGTTCAAAGAAATAGCATACATTTATCGAATATATTATATGATAAATAAGTAAAGAGATAAATATTCCATCTGATAGAAATGTCCTTACTAGCTATGAGAATAAAGCTTACCCAGTATCCCCTTGCAGCATGTTGAGAGAACATCTCAATGGTATGAGAACCTTTATTGGGCCTGGAAGTAGCAAATATTTACAGACGTAAGAGAAACTTTGGGTGAAATCYGCCAACAGGCAATAATAAGTCGAATTCCTTATTTGGCTCTTAGATCAATAGCCATGTCCTTACTAGCGTTAAAAAGAAATGAAATGCATTTGACAACCCATGAATCCGCGTTCTCTGCCCCATCTTCCTTCAAATTTTTAGAGAGTAAGTCAGTTTCTAACAGCATTTGATTGTAACCACTACTAAGAAGCAACCAGGAGCAAAAACAAAGCTCCCGAACTATAACTGACCTTCACTGATACCATGTAGCAAGCATAGTGTTCATAAAACTCATCCATTACACTGCCACCAGTTGATTCAATTTCTCTAATGAGGTTCTTCATAACACTTTTCAAGTAGGGTTCATGTGCATATGCATCCTGCAATAGTCAATAACAATCATAAATTATACTATTTTAAACATAAGATGGAGCACGGTTACCCCAAATACTTCCAAGAGTTATTTTATATACAAATACTGTCATAACAACTAGGCCGACCTAATATCCACAAATTCCCGTATAAAAGAAGCAAGGGAAGCTGATCACAATCTTTTGAAAGCCAACACAAGGGGTGGTATAAGTAAGCATTTACATAAGTGTCGATGAGGTTCAATCCTAAACACAGATTATGACTAGCTTACAGATAAACAATACAAACTAATGACCATCTATTTGACCCGGTGAACCATCCATTGGCAGCTCAACGTATTGGATACCTAGGTGAGAGTACCTCACTAGCTTGTATCAGTTATATGCAAGCTCAAGTTCATTTCGTTCAAGAAATAAGGATGATTCGTCAATGTCTCTCGATAACTAGAAGGGATAAATCATTGCAACAACAAAAACAAGGCTCTCACAAAATGCGAGGTAGGGGGGGGGGGGGGGGGGGGGGGGGGGGCGGATGGATGCAACCATACCAATTTAGTGAGCCATTTTATTCCATCATTTTGCTTTAATCATTATAGGTCCTTAGTTAAAACTTATATGGGGAATTAACTTACTTTGTTATGCACGTTCAGTGAGTACATATTTTCAGTAAATGCCCTAAAAAAGACCCTTTTTTCTTGGTGAAGGGAGCCACGGGTCCACAACCCACAAGGTCACGGTTGATGTTGCCCAAGTAAATTAAGATTAATGCTAAACTTCACCGATGTACTAATCTTACGGTCTAACCTTAGAACGGCCTTATACACTCATATGACTATACACATAGACCCACACAATTGTTTATCCACCACAAAGAGTAAATAAGAGAGTACAAGCTACACTAATCGTATGTCCGTAAAAGGCAAAACAAATGCTGGACTTATTCCAGCAAAGAAAAACAATCAATAAACAAGAATGCCCAAGAGGTATGAGTATGTTCATTCTTGTGAAGTAGGCACAAAGAGAGTACAATACAATAATAGGGTTCAAACTTGTGAACCAATGTCCACTCCAATGGCGGAGCCAGGATTTGTCATTAGGGGCGGTGTTGATGGAATAAGGCAAACCAGACCGGAATAAAAATCGGAATTTGTGAATTGCTGGATCTAGGGGGCTAGCAGAGGCGTCGCCCATTTAACTAAATAACGAAAAATCCTGGCTCCGTCAGAGTTCAGACCGTCACTTAAATGGGCTATGAATATCGTAGGAGAAGTATATGTTTACTCAAACTATTACTGATTAATAATATGAATGGTGCTTACAGTTCTGTTAATGCAATGTGCCCAGATGAACTGTTGGACATCCTGTGTGATGGACCCACCTCCACATTTCCTGCAAAATTATGAACTTTAGTCATTTTACAATGTTTCAAGAATATAAATTGGGGAATTAAATTGAGATTACGGGGTTACCTTGCGAGGGAAATTAAATGTTGAGGAGGTTCCATGGAGAGAAAAGCTGCAAGTAAGTGTTGCTTTGGGAGGTCCATAGTCGTCGTGTCGAGCTCCATGGTTCGAACTTTGGATTTGGCAAGTCAATTAAATCTGGGGTTTTAGTGGGGTTTAGGTAATGAGGTAGACATCGCTAATTTGACCTCATCCCAATGTCTTGACCCGAACGTGAATGAAGGACCTAATTATGCCCCCCAAAAAAAAAAAATTGACTCGATCCTATTCACTCTTTCCCGAATGTTTATTATTATATATTGAGTTATTGACTGTTATCCCCAACTAACTTGATAACAACCCATCTAAAATTGATCAAAATCGACCCAGACCGAATTCTTCCAAATTTTAATTGACCCGACTCGAACTCAACCTGATTGACTCGTTTTGTCAAGTCTAGGCTTAGGGCTATGTTTGGAGATTGGATTTGATTTTGTTTTCATTAATTCATAATGCACCATCATCTAAAATATACAAAAATTTATGACATACGGTATTTTATTAATTTATTGAAAAATCGTTTTTCTGTACTCCTTTACATGTTTTTCGTAATTCTATTATTATTGATTATAACTTCAAACAACTCATTCATTTGATAGTGTTTTTATAATAAACGTACCTCTATCGTAAATTATACAATTTTTATTCGTATATGGAGTATCATTTTATACTTGTATTTGTTTGTGTAGCAACAAGTACAGTGCCTTAAGGTATATCTCCCGAATGTCGTAATTACCCTCTTACACTTTGTGATCTACACTAAATTGTATGGGTTCGAGTCACGGTTGTAAATGCGTGATCTAATAAGTAACGCTAAATTACTTATGTAATTTAGTAACTTAGCGCCAAAAAGTGAGTGATATGATTCTTACAATCTAGACACATGAATCTTCAAATATATTTATATATCATGAAGATGTCAATTACACAATTCAACCGAGTATTCACAAGAGTATTTGTGGATGTTAAATTATAAAGGGATAGATGGCTAATTACCTTTATGGATGGATAATTCTAATCTAAGATAAACTAAAATCCAAGATTTAAGGATAGAGTCACCGGTTCCTTGCAACTACTTCCTTAGTGGGAAGCAGTTTGATAACTGCTAATATCTCTTCAAACTACACTTGAGCGCTGACTAGTCCAACGCTCATCCTTTGGGCCATCATTCTTCTTTTATACTAAACACTTGACTAGTCTCACACCCTTTCTCAGATAATTGGCCCAAATACCTTTAAAATAATAAATTGAGTACATTTGCTAAATTAAGCGCTAATGGTAACTCTATTATTATTATTATTATTGATTATTGATTATGATTTAAAATGACTCGTTCATCTAGTAGTGTTTTTATAATAAGCTTACCACTTTCTATCGTAAATTGTACACTTTTTATTAGTTTAAGGGGTGTCATTTTGTATTATATGTCTCATTTTATTGTTTAGGTTTTACATCAAATTACAAGTGGTCTCCCAAAAAAATGTGTTGAGAGACCATCTCTCAGGAGACCTACCCGTAACCTCATTATAGGTAACGGTCACAAGCCTATGATGAGGTTATAAATGTCAACTCGCGAGAGAAGTACGAAATTTAAAGGTAGGAGAGACGAGAAGTCGACCTATTAACAACAGACATATCCTTCATAGGCTCATATACACTTATAGCGTTATAGGTCATATTGAGTAGACAACAACTTGTTAGTTCTCGTAAAAAGGTACTCATCAAGTCATTAAAGAGGTCTTTCGTTAACAATATTTATAGACCATCTCACCAGGGTTGAAGCTAGGTTCGAATTTTATTTAGGGCCAAAACATTAACCTTACCTATAATTTTAATCACAATTATTTTTTTCTTTCAAAAAAGAATAGATAACATCTCACTGAGACGTACGGAGGGAGTACTATGTATATTTTTTCTCCAAAATACCTGTCTGAGTCAAGCCCTTGTCAGCCCGTGCTTAACTTCATCTCTGCGTCTCACCAAAAAGTTGTGCTTATTAATCAACAGTCACTATTGAAAAAAACAAAAACTATGATTATTTCAAATCAATTGAATCCATTTCCGTTTATTTTTGTCCTTATCTTTAAAAAATATAGATCCAAAAACAAGTTAATGTTATATTAAAGTCGCGATACTCGACCTAGTTAGTGAGAGTACACCTATTTCTTCCGCCATTTTTCTACTACATCAAACTCAGAGTCCGAGTACTAACAAGCGGGGTTAGTAACAAAGGTTGATCCAATAACAAATTAAGTAAGGCTTATACTTAAACCTAAATGTTTGGGATCATCATAAGATTGTCTATCTCGATTCTCGAGACCAAGCAAGAACTCCTGATGAAAGAACGAGCTCGGAGAACAAGCCACGCCACGACTCAGAATAACGCGGGCGGCAGTTACCACTGAACAAACCACCTAAATAGCGTTAAATGTCTGCATTACATAAGGTTTTATTCAATTCATCGCCATTTTCTCGAACCATCGTCTACTTCTCCTCTCTCCATCGTCATCCTTCTGTTCTCTCTACTCCTCGCTTCTCTACCATGCCGCGCCACAACAACAAGGTTTCATTCTTCATCTTTACTTTACTTTCTATTGTAATTTGTAACAATTTTTGCTTTTGTGAGTTTTGTGTTGAATTTTTTGTTGCGTTATCGTGTTTTTGTTTAACGGTGACGGATTTCGGCGTTGTTATTTTGTTATTACTCCGGCGATTTATTCCGGAGTATAATTAAGTGCATTGTTGAGGTGATTTATTTAGTTACTAATCCGGCGTTTTTGAGGTTGTTATTTTTTAATCGGATTAAATCGCCTCAACAATGCACTTAATTATCTGCCGAATTTATCACCTCAAAAAACGCCGGACTAATCTGATGTTTTCTGATAATAGTCTTCAATTTTTCAATTTACGTAAGAAAGATTGGTAGTCAGTCTTATTGGTGATTGCTGATTAGTGATTATATATGTTCTTTGCCGGCTTCTTATCGTCTCCTCTTAGACGGTTTCAGAGGTTTTGTTTCTTAGCAAGTAGCGACGTGATTTTGTCTGTCAATTTGAGAACAAAAACTTGTCTGAGGCGGTCTTAGACCAACTCATTAACCATATAACTAACCTAATAGAGTCTCACATGTGAGAGCAACTCACTTGTGAAATGAAGTGCAGTACCTTAAAAGAGTCGATGGGCTCATTGGTGATTGATGTGGAGAATGTTGTGGATTTGTAACATGGACTAATTGCTGATAATGTATGCTTCTTGGCAGCTTCTTATTGTCTCCTCTTAGACAGTTTTTAGAGGTTTTGTTTGTTACCAAATAGCAACTTGATTCTGTCTGCCAATTTGAGAACAAAAACTTGAATAAGACGGTCTTAGACCAACTCGTTAACCATATAATAACCTAATAGAGTCTTACATGTGAGAGCGACTTACTTAATACTCACTGTTTTGAGTATTATTGCGTCACTAGTGGTGATAATCTATCGCTAAAATTGTAAAGATTGGAATCTTATTAGCTCTTAGCCTCCTAGACTGGCAAGACAAATCACATTGGCTCTTTCTAAAGAGACTGGTATCACATTGGGTTTCATCTCCTAGATTGAAGTATTTTGTTGCTGGGGAGTTTGGACTCGAGTCTGTAGGTTGTTAGGGTTATATTGTGTGAATTCGGGTAGCAAACCTATAGACAGAGAAGTTGATGAAATTTAGTGTCCTTCATAGTTAGTGGATGGGCTTCCATGTTTCTGTATATTGGTTAACCATCTGCATTCTGCCCTTCGTTGTCTAAGGTGGTTTCTGTGTGAATAACAGAATTAGTTTTTGTGTGAGTTGTAATGAAGTAGTGTATACTTGCGCTAGTGCCTAGTGGTAGGTTCGCTTTCACTGTTGTTCTGTAGAAAGGTATGTCGCAATGTGTGTGTAGACTATATCTTCATGTGAATATTCTCTAATCAACATAATGGCTTTTATATCGAGTAATAAATTGCAGAGTTGTTTTTTTTTTTTTTTTTATCATTATTATTATGGATCGTAGATATTTATCCAATAAATGTGTTTTTTGTTTGCTCTGTAATTGAAATATATGAAGGGGAAGAGCACAAATCACAAAGAGGAAAGGTGGAAAGTAAAGTCAACTAATGGTGGATCATCTTCGAGCACACAAGCTGACAACCTCAGTGCAGCTAGCGTAACTGAACAGAATGAAATATCTGGACAGAGGGCAATATGGAGGCCAAAATCTCATATAACTTCTAGTGATGTCGCACTTGGTCAAGTTGCAGCTGCAGTTGGAACTAAACAAATAGCGAATGAAACTGTTAGTGAGAAGTCCAAGACATCTTTGAGCAAACTACCCAAAGAGAAATTATTTGAGAATTTCAACGTTGATAACACCACCTATTCACATGCTCAAATCCGAGCGACCTTTTATCCAAAATTCGAAAACGAGAAATCTGATCAGGAGGTACCTTTTCCATTACCTCTTTTTGATTTTCAGTATTTTGTTTGATTATTTTGCATCACTAAATTTCATTCTGTTTATGTATATCCAAGTTCCGAACACAACCCTTTTTAAGTTATTAACGCGTGGAGAAAGCACTAAGGACAAGGATTTTTCACAAATATGTCTCATTTAAAAGCACTCACAACCTTAGCTCATTCAAATGGAAACAGTTATAATAGGCAAACATAATTTTAAAGGTAAGAAACCCCTTAGTATTCCACCAACCATTTCTCCTGGAACAATGCATTGTAAAATTGTCTGGTTAGATTTTTGAATTAACAGTTTAAAAATGTATATGTATATAATAGCTACCCCTCCCATTTTTATTATTTCTTCTCATTTCCTTTTACGCAGCGTTCAAGATGGGACTTTGACCGTTGAATTTCCACATGTATATTTAGTTTTTTTTTTTTGTTGAAAATAATATTTTCTGAAACATTTTTTGATGATAAATCTAAAAAGTGTAGTTTTATTTAAATAAATTTTTATTTATTTATGGTCAAAATTTGTTAACTTTTACCCTTACAAAGGAAATGTGAAGAAATACAAAATGGAAGGGGTAATTGACCACCCAAGTCAAATAAGGACTATATGACTGAAATGGAGCAACCCGTGGCGGCGTGGCCTTTCTCTAGGAAGTTCTCTGCTTTTGCTCTTGCATGACTTAATATGGTTCAACTCTTAACTAAATTGAGGTTGGTGTTGTTGGTTGTCGTCGTCGTCGTTGTGGTGCTATTCCAATGTATCCTATGACTCTGTCTTTGAGGGGATCTACATGACAATGTATTGGGATCTATATTATACATTGATTTGACATCTATTAGTCCACATAAAGCCATACTAACTCCATTACACTATTAGATGTGATATATTACGCTGTCCTCCTTGTGATATCTTTCGGGTCCCTTTCATTTTCCACGTTATTTGTTGTTTGTTCATCAAGACTGGGATGATCCCAACCAAAAATGCACTTTGCTTCAGGTTATCACTAATTATTTTATTATCACTCATATGCAGATCAGAACAAGGATGATTGAAATGGTTTCCAAAGGTCTTGCCACCTTGGAGGTAGGCGATAGTTTTTTGCCTGATTATGTTGTTCTTGAGCCCTTGTGTTTTAACACCTGATTTGTCGGAGGTGAACCTTGAATTGATATTTGACTACTATACAATGTTCCTTGTACACAGGTGTCCCTGAAACACTCTGGGTCTTTGTTCATGTATGCGGGACACAAAGGTGGAGCATATGCTAAGAACAGTTATGGGAATATGTATGTCTGCCTTTTTTTTTTTCGCCTCACCTATATTCCATGATGTCCTTCTTCCATTGCTAGCTTTTCCATTTTCCTATCTTTTTATCGGGTTTTGCTTTATATGAGAATTGGTTGGCTTAGGTGCTGATAAAACGGTAGGTCTCCGTCAAGTGGACTTGACAGTGTCATAAGGATGACGGGATATATGTTGCGTGAAACTCATAGGTTAGAGTAAAACTGATTTTGTAATAAGCTATCGTATTCCCTCCACTTCTTTTGCCGGAACAATGATTTGGTAGTTATCAACAAAAGATGTTAAATTTTAGATAGTTGACAAAAAATTTACACAACATTTCAGGTATTTTTTCCAAAATGGTTTAATGTTTTGGTTTGTTTGATAGAAAACTCTAATACAAATGGTAAAACATGTTGAATGAAAATTGCTCATTATAAGTATTGAACCCGTGACCTTCAACTAAGAAATACTACCTACAGGCCACAACCACTTGACCAACAAATTTAACGTGCGTTACTATTCTGAATTGTACTTTGGAAAAATAGGGGGTGCAGCTGCACGCTCTGCGCCCCTTCTTAAATGACTTCTGGTATTAGAGCAATATGCTCTGGGTCCGAGTTTACGAGAGCCATTATTTTTGTGTATGGTATGTTTTTTTCTTGTATTTTTTTTTCTTGTATTAGTGCAATATCGTATGAAAGGCAGCTCTGGTGTGATGTGACATCATGCTAATAAATGGCAATGTTCTTTTGATATCCTTTTCCTTATTCTTATACTCATGCAAGAGGGTTATTTTGTTACAGATATACTGCAGTTGGTGTTTTTGTTCTTGGAAGGATGTTTCACGAGGCTTGGGGAATTCAAGCAAAAAGAAAACAGGCAGAATTCAATGATTTTCTTGAGGTAAGGATTGCCACTTCTTGATTGATGTAGCCATAATAGATGTTCCGTTACCAAGTATACTCTCACCTTGTAAGTTGTGTTACTTTTTTATATTGGCATCAAGTGTCGTGTGAAAGAGCATGTACAATAGGAGCTCTACAAATAGCTCATTAAGCTCTCTTTTTTCCCCTACAATAGTGAGCTCTCTTCTGTTTTTCACGTGCTCTTCAAGAATAAAATGCAGATGAGCTCTCTATGTGCTCTTGAGGAAGAGCAAAGGAGAGTTAGCTCTTCATTCGACGTGGGCCATAACATGTAATTATGAAATTGGGTTTTGCTTTCTAGGGAGAGGGAGTGTAAATGGAGTGCAAAACAACTCTCGTTTTTTTTTTTTTTGGCTCTTGTACATGCTTTAACACTGTTTTGGAGAGTCAACCACGTTTTCCGAAGAAGCTTCAAATGTCATACATAACAAGTTTCAAAAAGTCGTATCATGTCCAAATTTCTAAATTCTTGAGCGTTGGACAAATGGGATATCTCAATAGTGAAGTGTCAAAGTAACATAGCTTCCAAGTGGTATTTGTATTTTGCACATGTATCCATGTCAATGTGATTTCTGAAACAGCTGCATAGTGAGCCAAAGTACAATCAGTCTTTGCCTACATATGACCTGCATTATCAGGATATTGGTAGTGATTTTATAGTTAATTCATTAAACTGTTAGAAAACACTTTCTCAAAACTCCTGCTTTTTATAATTATTTTCAGAACTCTTTATCATGTATGAACAACTCCTCCAAATCTTCTACCAAAAATCACTTTTGGGCCAACATTTTTTTTGGGCAAGTATCAATCATTAATGATCTGATTATGGGTAGGAAGGGGAGACCATTCATGAACCATGATTGATAGTCACCGAAAAATGCCGTTTTGTTTGGCTAAAACTGACTTCTGGTTACCAGTGCTGGAAAAGCGGTTGTCTATTACTCCCTCCGATCCAGACAGATGGTAACACTTACCTAAAATGGATGAACCACACCAATGGTAACATACCATATTTGGCATGAAAAATGACTAAATTACCCTTACATCCACTACCTATTTACAACTTTACCATCCACTCACTCACTCACCAACTACCTATTTAATCCACCTAAATCCATGTGGCCCCAATCAAACTTTCCTACTTTACCCCTCATTTTTCCAACTTTTCTTAAATAGTCACTTTTTCCCTATGTTACCATTTGTCCGGATCGGAGGGAGTATATCTGAAAAAAAAATATAAAATCAAATTTAAGACTGATGGGGGGCCCATGGCCACTTTGATTATAAAGCAAGTTGCATAAAGACTTTTGCTGGTGGATCAAGAAATTATTGATAGGAGCCAGAATGACCATGAACTGAACGAAAAGTTGGAGATTGAGAAAAACTTACAATTGCTGACTAGGAGAACTAGAGCCAAAACCATGGGATAAATAAGAAATTGAAGTGGGTGAAAGATACTGATGCTAACAGCTATCTGTTCAATGCTGTGAGTGGTAGACTCAAGCACAGTCTAGGTTTATCTGGTCGAGGTTGAGGTGGGGGTGGGCAGAGATTTTCAGAGGACGCTGTTTTTTTTTTTTTTTTTTTTTTTTTTGTTTTTGTTTGTTTTTTATGTTCAATTTGTGTTCCAACTTCCACACATTCTCTTTCTTTCTCCGTCTTTTATCCTTCCCTGGCTCTTTGATTGTTGCTAAGATCTAATTCCGCACTGCAAGTTTGCACATTGTTTTTAAGTTTTACATGGGAGAATTGGTGTACACTGCCTTCTCTTTTCTTGAAGAGGTATGATGGTTTAGGGGGTTAGTTTAAAAAAGCGCGCCTTGAGTGCGTCTAAGACGTGCCTTGGATGAGGCACTACCTAAAACGCCTCGGTGCATTTTAGGTGCGCCTTTTAGACAAGGCTCACCTAACAAGGCTAACTAGTACGCACTTCCCATATCTTTTAGACAAGGCTCACCATTTATTTTCCCCATTATTCCTAACTTTACTCCTTGACATGTTAAAAACTCCTAAAAAGGCTATTGTTTCCCAAAATTTTATTTGAAATTACAAATTTGTTAACAAAAATAGGGCGCCTCACGTCCAAAAGGTGCGGACCTTCGCCTTGCGCTTTGCGCCTTGGCTCCTTAGCACCTCGGTGTGCCTTGCGCATTTTCAAACTAAGCTTAGGGGTAAAATAAGTCAATACTAGCTGGGAGATTAATACACTTCGTTTACTTATTACAGTAATTGAGAGATTAATACTTTGTTCTTCATCCTACGAGAGAGCTGCAAGTCATTCGAATGTAACACAGCTTGTGCAAGCTATAATACAACTTTTGCAATCCATCCTGATGGAATTTGTTACTTTGCTGCAGTGCTAATTTGCTACATGTTATAATACCTTTTTTCATTGATATTCATAGTAGCTTCTCTCGTTGTTTGACTAATAGCTTACGCTCTTAATTTTTGTCTAGTTTCTCTCAAAGTTTGGATAGTGGTAGGCTTGTATGTGTATAAAAAATGCCTCCTTCACTGAATCTTAACATACCCTTCTCTTTTAAAATAGAAATACGGATAGGTTCTAATAGCCGTCTTTCTTTGGCCATCCAATTTGACTTCTAATTTGAGTAATTTCCATATTCTGCCAGAGGAGCCGCATGTGTATTTCGATGGAGCTGGTAACTGCTGTATTAGGTGATCACGGGCAGCGTCCACGTAAAGATTATGGTGAGATACACTTTCTTTGTCTCCTTGTAACAGGGTTTTTATCTCTGTTCATCATAGCTGAAGAATTTGTCCTTTTATGGCTTTCTTGAACTATGTACATCCAACTACTGACTTGAATGGTTTTGAAGTTGTTGTGACTGCTGTTACGGAGTTGGGAATCGGCAAGCCTAAGTTCTACTCTACACCTGAGATATTTGCATTTTGCCAGAAGTGGCGGTTGCCTACCAACCAAGTTTGGCTGTTGTCCACAAGGTATTGAAGACACTTTTTCATGATTCCAGTCCAAGTGGTTAAATGCACTTTCCGTCATGCATTGTCAGTTATAACTTTATGGTGAGAGTTAGCACTTATGGATTTTGTGCTTTAGTGCTATTTTGTTTGCCTGTTTCTGGAGTCATAAAATGCACATCTTTATTTGCTAGAATACACACATAATCATCATTTTATAGCTAGAAGGTGAATTTCATTGGCACAGAAGAATGGACAAGGGTATCATTGGCCATACTGTCAATAAGCTTGATATGCTTCGAGATTGAAGCATCTGATTATCCTTCTTTCTCAAGAATGTGATTCCACCCGGATTACTCTATCATGTGGGCCGTGTGGCTCAAGGCTGCATCGTGGCACGTGCATCTAACTAAGCCCTTAATATTCCACTAATCCAGCTGGATTCCTTTGATTCTCTCTCACAAAAAATGGAGAGTAAAACTAAGTTAGCTAAGACCTCCAAATTTTAAGCTTCATGGGTCCTCACTAACCCATCGAGGAACTTGTATCCATTCGGTTATTGCTGATACTTGTTTGTTAAGCATATTTAACGATTTCTGCTGGTGGGTGTGGCACCAGGAGCAACAATTGTCTTGTTAATTCTAGTCTCATTCTTTGATCATCAACTTCCCCGTTTTTCAGCCAGTATATCTAATTCCTAGACACGTTTATTAGATTGCATATTTGCAGGGTTTTCATGTCCAATCCCTCATTATTCATATGTTTTCATTTCAACACTACTATTTTACTGCTTTCATTATCGCTTTACTGGAGCTGATCTCATCTCTCGTTTTAACACTTTTTTTTGTAGGAAATCAGCAACATCATTTTTTGCAGCTTATGATACATTATGTGAAGAAGGAACGGCAATTACTGTATGCAAGGCACTGGATGAACTTGCAGATATCTGTATACCAGGTGCTCATCTTTATTCACTTCTCTGCATATTTTATTTCGCCTACTTTAGAAAGAGTAGAGCACATTTTTTCATTGTTAGGATGGGACATTTAGGCCCTGATATTAGGGAGAATAAAAGACTGCCATTGTTAAGTTTCTAGTTGGTTCAGATGATGTCTAACCCCTTACCTATTTCTTTCAACTACCCAAACCATCGGTTATGTGGACATGTTCTTATGCAATTATTGACTTTGGATCCAGAATTGTACCTTTTCCTCCTTTCATCCACTTCTGTTGCTGTGTAACGTGTTATTTTGTTTGGTTTAAAATTGTATCTAGTTCACTGTTTTGTCTTACCTTTTATTATTTTGAGATGATAGTTGAGAAATTCTGCCTGTTGGTCAGGATCTATCGACCACATTAAGGTACAGGGTGAAATTCTTGAAGGTCTTGTTGCTCGGATTGTGAGTCCAGAAAGTTCAAGACGTTTGCAAGGGGTTCTGAGGGACTATCCTTTGCCATCTGCAGATGGGGGTATATACTGAACTTTCTGTATCTGATATTAAAGTTGAATTTAGAATTTTTATGATTTCTTCATGTTTGAGTTTTGGTAACTCAATAGCTAATACTCGTTTGACATTCTCAATACTTACTTTTATTTGAAACTAGAAATTTGTTAGGGCCTTTGGGTATAGTTGTATAAAAGGATATTGTTGGATATATGCTTAAGAGCTTCAGTATCTCTATTCTTTTGTGTACGGGGCGTCATCCCCTTGGTGTCATTTTGTACATGAGCATCACCCTGGCATATTTTAACTGATTGACTATTACTTGTCAGAAAAATTGTTGGATGCATGCTTCCAAGAGACCTTAACTATTTTATTTCTATCTAGAGGAGTCATGGTATCACTATTGAAGCCCTTTTTTTAGTTTGGGAAGAAAGAAAATAGTCCTTAAAATGCGTATTGGCCAACACAGTCTGCACAAGTTAACTCAATTGGGACCTTGGTCTAACTTTCCTTTTAAGACTTGTTCAACTCTTCTTCATTTTGGACTGGAAGGTCCCAAATGCTCTCATTAGCCTCCTTGTCGCCAAATGGAACCAAACTGCTGTGGAAGTTGATTGCTTGTTGGGTTTATCGAATTGCCTTCTCTGTTAGGCCCCTCAACCGTCAAGTCCCTAGTGTGGATGTTGTTTGTATTTTTAAGTATTTATTGCTGTGGAAGCCGAACCGTTCAGATTCTTTCAAATTTCCATTGTCTGGCAAACTAATTTTTGGAATTTTAGAGACTAGAGACTCACATTTCGTGTTATTGCACCATCAGGTTATCAGCCGTGGCTCATCTAATAGATGATTACCACCTCTGTGTAGTATAGGCCATTCTCTAAACAGCTCATAAGTCTTATTTTATTTTTGAGCTGCCAACATCTAGTTACCAATCCATTGGATAGTATTGTCTCCGTCAGCAAAAAAACAATTTGCTGTTAATTATATTTTGGACCCTCCTCCAATGCATTTTAAGCCCTTTTTTCTCATCCTCAGTGACGGCTAGAGTTCATGGACGGGATGTCTCATTAGACCCGCCCAGTACGCCCACTATCAGAGCAGGCTTGACAATGTATTTTCCAAAAATATACAAAGGCCCGGCCCCACAAACCCGCCTAAAACCCGCTAACCCGCATGTCCGTGGGCCAAAAATAATCATGTTATCCTGGCCCAAGCCCGCATTTGATCACCTCCTGTGACAGCCTATAAGACGCCACACCTCCCTGAGTCTGACTACAGGAAGCTTGTTTGCCACCCTTCCAGTGAGTAGGATTAGAAGTTAGAACTAGGACTGCAACCTGATAAACAAAGTTAACAGTTTATCTCTACTTGCTGCTTCTATCCAATATAGGGAAGATTTTTTTTGTCTTAATTTTTTAAAAAAGAGCATTGGACCCAAGTCATTTGCAATTTTAGATGATAAAATATTTGAAGGATAGAGTTGTGAGAATGTGAGGACCTATTGTTCCCTAATACCTAACACTTCTATTCTGATTAGTTTTCTATTAAAAGAAGAAAGTTTGCTGCTTTGTGCCTGTATCACAGTGTGAATTTGTGCTCATGGTTATGAACAAGTACATTCTAATGTCAGAGAACATTGTTCCCTCGTAATTTCTCTTGATAGAATGAGGGAGTCTGTCACGTGATTATATTGTGTGGAGAGCTTGATGAATATTTATGTTTCCAGCTGAGCTTGAGTTGGGACCAACATTGCGGGAAATTTGTGCGGCAAATAGGTCGGATGAACAACAGGTAATTTGTCAGATTTCTATGCAAAGTGCAGTACTGCTTTGTGTTTACTGTTTTTAAAGACTGATAAAAAGGTTCTGAAATTATGATGCAGCAAATAAAAGCTCTTCTTAATGAAACTGGGACCTCGTTTTGCCCTGATTTTGTGGATTGGTTGGGAAAAGAACCAGGTGATCAACATTCCAGAACTGCTGATAGATCTATTGTTACAAAATTTCTACAGGCTCACCCTGCAGATGACTCGACTCGCAAACTGCAGGTTTAGTTTGATATGTTATTATATTTTAGTGTATTTTTCATCCTCATCGTCGTACTCATCATCATTAGTAACTCAATTTCATGTTAATTGACCGATAGTGATCCTGTTTACTCTGGAGGGGCCTTTATTTCATGTGAATGTAGTGAAATTGATTTATTTATCATGTTACTTGCTGATTCACCTTAAATTGAGTTGGACTAGATTCTGGATGGATAAAAGCTAACAACCCTATCAAAGTTTCTGGCCTCTTCTGTAGTTTTATTGGGGTTGAGTGAAGGAATCAAAGTTCTAGTATATTGGGAATGGTACTAGATGACTGGATCTGTTCTTTGGGGGTTCTCAATAGTTACATAGAACTTACGGGTTGTTTCGGATATCCGACCTTATTTTCAGTCAGGTTTATATTAAGACCAATCTTGTATAGTTGTATGCCACTATGCCTGTTCTTCCTTTCGGTGACTTCAGCTCCGTTGATGTGTCGTAACTATATTTTCTCTTCTGTAATTGAGAAAAGAAAAGAAAAATTCTTTTTGCTAAGGCGTTTAGGATTTAACTATTTATCTATCAAGTGCTCAATCATGGGATATTCTGGTGACTTTTTTTTTTCTTTTTTTCTGTGGTTATCTTGCATCAATATGTGTACTGTAATTGGCATCTTCTTGTTCTTCGTACGTGTTACAGGAAATGATTCGCTTGATGAAAGAAAAGCGACTCCCTGCTGCCTTCAAATGCTACTATAACTTCCACAGAGTAGACAGCATGTCAAAAGACAACATCCATTACAAAATGGTTATTCATGTGCACAGTGATTCATGTTTTAGGCGGTATCAGAAAGAAATGAGGTTATAATGGCAACTCCTAAGCAGTGTTTTCGTGATTCGTTTTGTTGTATTTATGAAATTTCTAGTAATTTTATATCCTAACAAGAGCAAGTGGTTGTATCTTCAGGCACAATCCTGCTTTGTGGCCATTATACAGAGGTAATTTTTTTTTTTTTTTTTTTTTTAGTTTTTAGGTTTTATAATGTACGAGGCATCTTTGTTTTTTCGCATTAAAAATGTTGGGTAATCTCAGTATTTGACCGTGAACCAGTGTAATTTAAAAGAAATCTAGTATATCTTGATTCTTAACGTGTAAAATGTTAAGGCAGCTCCCTGCTATAACATTACTCCTGGTCTTTCTATGGACCTTTCATGGTAGAGTTTAATGTGGTCCTGCAAATTTCTTGAGAGTTTGCTCCTACATTACGTTTTCATTTTTAAGATCAAGTTCGGTGAGAGTGGGATGAGACTTTCTTGCTTTTTAGGGTTACCAGATCTCGGCCGTCTTGTCTATGTCTTTATCGTATATGTATCAATTGCTCGAGTGTCTTAGTTCTTACTGAGGGGGTCTAAACTTTGTCTTGAATTGCTTTATTACCGTGGATTCTTGATCCATATTCGGTTTTGTGAATTGCTGATTTGCCGAGTGAATTCTTGCGAACCCTGTTTATTAACATGATCAAGGGCTAAAGTCCCTGAAGTGGTTAACCCTTTTTTTCAACTAAAACTGTCGATAACTAGGTAACTAAAGGCTGCCTAAGCCTCTGTGACCATCTGTCTGTTTGTTGTGCTTTGAGGGTAAAAGACTAGCTACACACTTGTATGAGCAACTTGAGGTTGGTTTTTTTATGGAGATAGACGTTTTTGGTGTCAAGGTGTACAAGGTACCCATAAACATCCCTTAAACTGCAAACTAGATTATCTGTGTGTGTATTTTTTTCTGCAGACAGAATTAGATATTTGTGTGGGACTTTGATTTCGGTGAAGGTTCTGTGGGTGATCTTGCTTTAAAAGAAGGGTCGTGCTTTTTCACATATGGAATTTACTCTTTCACATACGTCTTTTACGACTTTACCCTTGTCATTTATTTTCCTCCCTCCCTCAACTGATTTTTTTTTCCATCTCCCTCCCTCCACCTTCCAGCAACCCACAAATTAATTGCTCTTAGTCTCTCTGGACAGCCGCTATTTGTTGATGAATCATTTCGGGAAATTAATGCTTAGGTATCAAATCTGATACAGCCCTACAAGATACATAGAACAAATGAAAAAACCCTATTACTCGAAAATGCACCTGCTTTTGTTAAATTGTTTAATAACTTACCGTCTCATCCTCTCGATCAAGTGTTAGATTGGATATGTCTTTAATGTTTATTATATGGAATACTGAGAATGGTCCTCTGAATTATGCCGCTCGAATGACAGCCTTTGGATTACGGCTTTACTACTTCAAAGAGGAAAAACTAAACCCTAATTAAATATTTAACGATCAATCAACATAGTCTACCAAAATTTAGCGTAACTTATTGACAAAACGAATCAATTACTATTCAATATAAGAATTAAGATCTATAATTGATGAATTTGGGACAAATTGATTAAGTTTTAGGGTTTGCTTGGATTGAGGGTAAAAAGGGGGAAATAAATAGGGGAGTGATATGTAAGGTGCATTTTCGATGTTTGGTATTAGAGTAATTATTCACCTCTCGAATCTATTACCCTCATGAAGGGGTAATACATCACCCACCCTCCCCCCGGGTAATGATTATGGGAGTAAAACGTCTCCTCAGTAATCATTACTCTTATATGCCAAACCTATCATCAAGGAACTCATTATCCAAGTAATTAACTTCCCTAGTAATTATCACCCAATTAAAATTTACCCTTTGATTATTCCATGGATTTCAGGCAAGCCCTTAGAATAAAAAAAAAAGACGAGATAAAGGGTATGATTTGGAAAATTAATGAAAAAGTGTATGTGAAAGAGTGAAATCCGTATGTGAAAAAGTAACTCCGTAAAAGAATGCATGCATCTTTCTCACTGAAGCACTTGTGTAGTTGCTATTCTTCAGTTTAGGGTGTCCTTGTATTGTACGTGGTCTGATGTTTTAATATGGTCTCTACCCCAACGCTTACCACTGTGGTTATCATTGTCTTATCTTCATGCTTAAGATAAGAAGACTTTGTTTCTGGTTACTTGTGTTTAGTATCCTTAGCTTTTCTAGTTGCAAAAATGAATTAAAGATTATTGAGATTTGCAAAACTATTCCACTATGAGTTTTAGTCATCTAACGGTAATTTTCTTTAGGATTTTTTGTGGATGTAAATTTGTTCAAAGGAAGGGAGGAGAGAGGTTCAGATATTGAGGAACACATGAGTGCTTCTATGAACAGTTTAGATGCAGTCGGAGCAGACTCGCTTGCTGATGAAGATGCGAATTTAATGGTTAAACTCAAATTCCTCACATACAAGGTAAGAAAATAGGCTCAGCATCCCTCATACATGCACACAATGCCCTTCAATACTACTCTGTATGTGTTATATCATTGCATAATTCTTATCCTCTACAAGCTTACACAGCTGTGGTTTTCAATGTCTCATATTGCGGTTATAATACTTTGCTTCCTATGTTGATAAATTTTACAGTTGCGAACATTCTTGATTCGAAATGGTTTGTCGATTCTTTTCAAGGACGGACCTGGTGCATATAAGGCATATTATATGAGGTGAGTTCTCTCTGTCTTTTCCTTGCCCGCCATCTGCACCTCTCACAAATTTAAAAGGGTGGATGGCAAATTGTGCGTCATGGATGTGTTTTGCCAGTAGGAAGAGGCTTAAAAGAAAAACAGTAATATTTCGCATCAGGACAAACTACACGGTGACCTTCAACTTTATTTTATTACCTTATTGTTTCGATTTACAAATCCCCTTTCTCTGGTATTGGTTTGTTTTGATCTACCTATGATGAAGAAAATTCAAAATTTCTTATCTATAGATTCTGTGAATGATAGAAAGTTTTGAATTTTTTTTTTTTGAAAGGTCTCGATTTTTTCTCTGATGAAATTAGACTGGAAGCCTAAATACTTCATTTTTTGGGGGGATTTTTTCCCCCTTTATGTTAGGGTCACTCGTTCTGGGACTACTTTTGTAGTGAAATGATTGAATTTAAATATGATTGGCTGTAAGAAAATGCAGAGGGAATATGAATTTTGATTTTGTTGATCTTTTATTTTATGGAAACAATTTTGTCCACTGTCTATTTAACTTTGACTTGGAGCTTAGTTATGACTACTAAATTCAGAAGAATGCATTTTGATTTGCAGACAGCTGAAAATATGGGGCACCTCAGAAGCAAAGAAAAAGCAATTAATTACTTTGCTTGATGAATGGTAGGTAGCATCATTGTACATCACTCTATTCTCATTTAACTTCTGTTTTTCGAGCCTTTCTCTGAACTACACTGACATTTACTGTTTGTTATGTTCAAGGGCTGTATACATAAGAAGGAAATGTGGCCATAGGCAACTAAAGTCTGATGTATACCTCAGCGAGGCTGAGCCTTTCCTTGAACAGTATGCGAAGCGCAGTCCCGCAAATCAAGTGCTCGTAGGTGCAGCTGGAAACTTGGTGAACTCTGAAGAGTTTTTGGCAATAGTTGGAGGCATGGATGAAGAAGGCGACCTCAACAGAGACCATGAGATGGAATCAGCTGTTTCATCTCTTAGCGCAGGGGAAACCTTGCAAAAAAATGGTCTCGTGGTGTTCTTTCCGGGTAAATATTGCCGTTACATTCCATTTTTGCTGGACAAAAGCTTACTATTGATTCTGCAATCTCTTGAAATTCATTTATTGTTACAAGTTGGCTTACGTGAGCTAGTTTAGATAACGTTTTTTTTTCCTTAAATAAGAAGCATTAGGTTCTTTTTATGTGATATTAAGAGCTTTAGTTTCAACCAGGCAACATATAGATTAGTCCTGGCTTGAATGCTGAATTTCCTCATAATTGTTGCTCGCCCACTCTAGGAGCGATTGAAATTTTAAGGACAGGTTAGGTTGTGTGCATATGATGATTTTGCCTAATCAATTAGCTTTTCTGTGTAAGTCTCTTGTTTGCGACAAATTTACAGTTGAAAGCTCATATAAACAATAAGGGTTAAAAACTGTAAGCAATGAAGCTTGTAAACCTTATTTAATTTCTATGTTGATCCGAGACAAATCGAACTTGGATTTAAAGACTGCATAGAAACAATGATTTTGCCGAATCAATGAGCTTTTCTGTGTAAGCAATGAAGCTTTTAAACCTTATTTTTCTTATATGTTGATTTCACCTTGGATCACGTCTAAGGTTAGCTGTAGATGACTAGAGTCCATTGCTTATTCCTAGGGTAGTCAACTTCCGGTGCTCTCGTGCCATAATGCAATGAGCTGTTGACAGTTATTAGAAGCTTTTTCATCCGAATTTAAGATTCCAACTAAATCTAAAGAATACCTCTAAAACATGTCAAGACTCAAGTTCCATAAAATTCATGTCCCACCTGTGACCATTAGAGGTTAGTTTATACGTGTCCATTGTTGAACTTCCTAGCTACTATCTCATGATGAACTGCTAACTGCATAAGTGATGGATATTAGTGATGATGGTGAGATTATGAAGGTTGAAACGTGCCATTTGAGTTATGCTTTTGACAGAGGGTGACACATGACATGAAAGAAAATTGTGCATGTGAGGGGAGGATAGGTTGACGTATGCCGTATTGAAGTCAAATTTTATGTTAGGTTTGTGTTTGTGGTGCTGCAAATTACACAAAATTGCTCAGTTAGACAATCAGAACAGTTCAGAGTTCAAACTGGTAAAACCTTCTATTTTTCTATTGTAGCTTGAGAAATATCTTATCTGACTTCTCCATCTACTACGGGTTGCCCCATTGTATTATTTCCCAAAAGGGCTTGCCTTATACGACATGAGTGTGTGTATGTGTGATTGTATTTATGATGATACTATGCTTGTTGTGGAGTAAAGTTGTGTTCTTTGTTCGTTAAAAATGTTTGATGATGTTGGTTATTGGTGGTGATTTATATGTTGAGCTGAGTATTGGTTGAGTATTTAATCACTCAATAATTTATATTATCGTCATGGTACAATTATGGAAGAAATTGACATTAAAGTAAATAGACGATTCTGGTTAGAATTCATAATCTTGACTTTTGTGCCTGTTTGGACTAGTTGACATTAAAGTATCCTATGTATGGTTGAGAGACAAGTCCACAAGGCACTGAATTTACCTCTTTTGCAATTTCATTGGTAACTAATTCTATGTTTCTAATTTATGCCATTTTTCAGGAATACCAGGATGCGCCAAGTCTGCTCTCTGCAAGGAATTGCTAAGTATGCCTGGGGTGTTTGGGGATGAGCGTTTTGTTCAAAGTTTGATGGGTGATCTCACAAAAGGTATGATAGTTTAGCTAAGTGCTCCTTTCTCAAAGAATTTTGTAAGCAAATTTTGCAAGTATAATCTTAATGACTAAAAGTTTATTGAAAATCAAATCTTTACCCTGATATGTCAGAAGGTCGAATAAAAAAACTGAAGGGACTGATAAATTCACTATTAAATGCGGTCGCGTTAGCAGTCATGAGATCTTAGCAGTGGGTTTTGACTTTTGCATATGTAACTTCACAAATTGCAGCAAATTTGGTAAACTTCTAAAAAAAAGGTGCACAGAGATCATTAATCTCACTTCCCAAACTTTAAATTTTGATTTAAATTTTTCATGTCGTAGTCTATGTGCTCTCTCTTGTTGCCTCTTTTTTTTTTATATAGCATAAATACATACATCATTTGCAAATTTGTTCGTCTACCTTCTTTTTCAGTAAATAGTGGGTTGACGGCTGAAATACGATTGTGCATTTACAGAGGTATGATGGGAAATAACATAGTGGCCTAATCTCGTATATGATTATGTGTATCTGTGCTTATGGTGTCTTCTTTGCATGGACTGATCACTTAAGTTATAAGTAATCTAGTACTGGTGCTAATTTTTGTCATTAAAGTCTGGTCAGTATTTGAACCACTATCAACATATGCATTTGTTATTTTCAGTGTCTGCTTTTTGACCTCTGTGCTTGAGATTTATGAGAAATATGGTAAATAAAAGCACATATGGCTCTAGAAATAAGGAAAGTAGAGGGGTATGGGTTGTTTGGCAGTCCACACATTAGAAGCAAACCGTGGTAAGTTGCAATGGTGATAAGTCTGATAACTAGAGTTGTTAGTTTTAGGCATTATAATTTAGAGTTGTTTGTATCTACTGACATGTTCCCATCATACATATTATGCAGGACGATACTGGCAAAAAGTTGCTGAAGTATTCAAGAAAAAACCCAATTCCATAATGCTTGCTGACAAAAATGCACCTAACGAGGAGGTTTGGAGACAGGTAACCTATTATCTCATATATTAAAGCTATTAATTAATTGATTCCAAATTTAGTTTTGATTTATTTTCTGATTTTAGTAGTTTGGGTTCCGGATCCACTCTCGAGTGACCGAAGTATATATTTGTAGTTGTCTCCCACAAATCAGAACCTTCTCCAGTCCATTTGTATTGTCTCCTTTTTCCCTCTTGTATTGTCGCCTTTTCCCTCCTAGTTTTTCTCAAATTAATTGTCCCCTTGCTAAATTTAGTAATCTATGCCAATTAAATTATTCTCATTTTCTTTAGGTCAAGGGGTAAAGTTGTTAATCTTATCACCTGCTGTAGGGTGTGTTTGGATTGAGGGGTTTGGAGGGAAAAGAAAGGGAGGGAGAGTAGGGGATATAAAATCTCTTGTTTGGATAGCAAATAAGGGGTGGAGGGAAATGGAGGGGGAGAGATTTGGAGGGATCTATTTTCCCTCCTCCAAGGCAAATCAAAATCTCTTCACAAGAGGCAAGATTTGGAAGGAAATTGTATCCAAACACCCAAATCTCATTAGCCCTCCCCTTCCATTACCTCCCTTTCTCTTCCCTCCTTCCCCCTCCCCTCCCTTTC